>JAGSMP010001285.1:0-59020 GCA_029286625.1 Parnassius orleans | reverse complement strand
ATAGACTTAGAATGTACGCCAGTATATTCTATTAATAATACATAATCTGCTCATAGACTTAGAATATACTGGCGTACATTCTAAGTCTATGGGCGGATTATCCTAAAGCAACTATGCGCGTGCCTAGGGCATACGGTTAAAAGGGCGTGCACGCATCGCCCTTATTTTTATGTTTACAAAATTATAGTAAATATAAAAATAAACGAAATTAAGTCAATATGTACAGAATACAGAGACATAAAAATGAAAAATTTTTCAACTGTCAAAACCTACGTATATTTAACTTATTTTGTTTTATTATTTAGAGGCCAATTTCGGCTTACAAATTTCAACAAAAAGATCAGTAAATATATAAGACAGTTATTAAAATAATAATTTTTTGATTTCAGACATAATACTCATTTATAAAGGAAAATATTTCTGCTGCGTCGTTGTCAACTGTCAAAGCATAACAACTACATACAATTTTTATCAATATGGAATAAATCCAGGGAAGTAATGTGATAATATTTCATTTATACAGCAAAATTATTTTATTTAGGCCGTAAATGATTGTGTTTCAAGGAAAGATGCGGGGTACAGCACATTTCAAGTCAATATGAAGCTATGTAATATAAAGACTTTTGGGTGCTGTAGAGATCTGTTTAGATTTTTTAATGAATATCTCCGCTCCGCTACGTTCACAGCCGGATTTCCTACAGTGTCAAAATTGTGACGGTAGGCTGTTTAAAGGTAAAAGGGATTAAATATACATATTAAACGATGCCATAGTAAAAGTATTTGGCTTCACAGCCTACCGTAGAAATTCATAACTCTATTATTAACTGTGATATATTGTGGAAAAAAAAAAAAAAAAAAAAGAAAAAAAAAAAAAAGATAAAGAAATTGGTCAGTAAAAATAATATCCTGTTTGGCATTAATGCTCACATAAATTATTGTAAATACAAAACAATGTAAGAACAGTAATAAAGTATAACGTATCAATTAAAAACAATAAATTGTATATATACTTAAATTTTACGCAGAACGGAACGATAATAATTACATAATAAAAAAAAAAAAAAAGGTCAAAATAAATACAGTACAAATAAAATAGCAAGAAGGGTACTGCAGAAAGTAGTAGTTACAATAGTAAAAAAAACCTAACCTAACCTAAACCAACCTAACCTAACCTAACCTAACCTTTTTTTTTGCGGGAAACTATGGACTACCTCCGCCTGGGAAAAGCGGAGGGGGCCGGACTCTTACCGGCTAAAACCACCCAGTGTCTCTCGCACGTGCGCGCGGGGCCGCGAATCCTTCCGCAGCCCACACTAATGCTGGCCTGGTCTGTCGGCCTGTCCCCTGCACGGGGTAGTGAGGTGTTCGACTACCCGCATCGCCTCAGAGGCGCGCGCCGACACCCGCTCGCGCCTCCGCCTCGGGTCCATCAAAGAGGGGGGGGACTTCCAAGTCCCTCGCCCTGGACCCATTCATGGGGGCCGGAAGAGCTTAGTAGCGCGCCGCTTTCGCGGCCCCAGCGGCGAATCTGGTCTTGGCCCGCCAACCAAGTTTCGGCCGCGGAGGGTAGGAGAGCGGCGCCCGCAATACCGACACTCTCTCCCCGCGGCCCCACCACCACCGCATCAACGGTGCGGCCCCGTCTGAGTCGCGGAGGAGGATAGGCGAGTGGCGCATCGCCATACCAACACCTTCCTCCGCGACTCCACCTCGGCTGCAGCGGGTGAGCGGACCAACCCTCCCGCAGCAGTCCACCGACACACATCCGGAAGTTGCTCCGCCAGCAGCCACCTCAGGCCGGCCCTGCCACCTCGGGCCAGCTGGGGGTTCCTCTTTGTTCACCGCGGTGACCAAGCCACGGCTACTAAGCCCCCGCCACGACAAGGCGGGAACCCGTTCGGGGAACCTAACCTAACCTAACCTAACCTAATTTATAAATACAATCGGTGCTTCCTTGTGTTTATACTTATATATACAGAGAACGCACTGAATCTAAATCCAAAAATCCAAATTTATAATGATATATTCAATTGTATTTTTAATTATAGAGGTATACAGGGTATTTTGAAACGGCCTGAAAACGAAGACAGACGACAGTACTAATATATCTAGATGATGGGTGAAATATAAAATCGATCCTGATGAAAAATCATCTTTTCACAACGTTTTATTAGCTTCATTCACGCTCCATCGTGTTGATATAGTTAAATAAAACATTAATTTCATTAAAAAGAATCATGAAAATACTTAAATATTAAACCAGCAGTGGAATTTAAAATAAATAAATCATAAAATCAGCTGACTAGGGTCATATCCGCGTCGAAGCCAAACTCTTTTATCTAGCTCCGCAAGGCAGTCCCGTCAGACGCTGAGCGACAGTGGAGGGGTGTGTCTGCGCATGGGTACAGTCGCGTTCTAAAGTACTATACATGGTACTAGGCTGTTGTTTATAATATTATAATAGTAATTAATGGTTTTATTGTAGAATCATAATAGTTACTTTACTAGCTTTCAGAACTTTGGAAGAGGTTGAAATTAAAATGGATAATGTATGCTTGAGCTTTATTTTTATTTCAATCGTAAATAAAGTAGTTTGTAACAAGAAAACTTAAGCTAAGGGTGACACGTCCATTATACCGTTAGACATGGAACATGAAGCCGGATGTCGATGGTGTGTTGGTGTTACTGGATGCTACTTCATCAGAATCATCATCATCAATGGAATGATAAATGTTTCCGTCATCAGGTTGACCACATGGTAATTTTTTCGGTATTCTTCCTCAATACATTTAACTTTACTGCACAATTTTCCCATTCACCTTCTATTTACCTTTTCGTTCACTAGTTCAGTCATAAAACAATAGATATAAATAATTTTTCTTCCTTCCTTAAAAACATCGTCGCGCGTCGCATAGAAAGCTGTGTGTGGACTGTATATTGGGAAACATCGCTTTTTCAAAGCGCGGCAAGAATGAGGAACCAATAGCGTGCGCGCACAACAATACTGGCGAGCATTCCCCGTCGCGCCCCTTGTACCACGCGCTGCCGCCACCGGCCGACTGTGTCACCTCGCGTCAGCGCCAACATATGGAATTTCAAATTTACCTACTAAGATTTGTTTGCAAGCGACAAGAATTAGAGGCGGCAATTACAATAAAACTTGCAAGTAATTTTTAATAGTTTTGACGCCCTTTTCAAATCAAAGTATTGGATGGATTAAAAACGGAAAGTCAATAAAAGTAAAGTAAAATAATTATTTTTTAGATTAATTACCTGTCGATCATAATTAAATTGATTTTAACTATTAAATTATTCAATACCATTTTATTTCTATTTTCTTGTACAAAATCAAAGATAACCAAACCCAAGTAAGTACGTTTATTAATTTCAATATCATTTTGTAGTAACGAACTGCTTGTTTCGTCAGGGTACAATTGATTGTCTAATTGTATTAAAAATTACAATATAACTTCCATATGAAAGACTAGTCGTAGGGATCATATGGAAACTAAACTTATAAAATAAAAGTTGGCAATGTCATAACATTTGACGGTCTGTGGAATGTTCAAAGTGTTTACCGCAAGGACGTTAGTTAGACGGTAGGCTTCAGTTTTGCGGATTCACTATTAATTTTAGTTTTTGAGACAGTTCCGCGCTGATTTTGGACATGCATAGCGAGCGACAGTTCATTGGTTTTGTTTATTAAATTTTATTGTTATTACTTGGTATTACGTACTTGTTATTACGTGTTATTCTTGTTGTTAAGTTTTGTGTTTCTTTTTGTTTTAATAATGCCTAACGCGTACGTTTATAGTGCTCGTGAATACGGCAACATACATGTGCCTGAGAATCTTATAAGGCCACGGAGGATCGGTGTTGCTCATACCTAATTTTTTAAATTACTTAGTACTGAACTGATCTGAAAAGGTACATAACTGAATACATCAGAATAATAAACATACCTACATAATGGATAAAAAGCATGACTTAACCTTAACATTTTATTTAAGTATTTTTTCATTAGCGGGGAATCGAACCAGTTATTTGGTTTATTTAACTATTTTTTAAATAACTTAGTACTGAACTGATCTGAATAGGTACATAACTGAATACATCAGAATAAAAATATACCTACACAATGGATAAAAAGCATGACTCAACCTTGTTAACATTTTATTTAAGTATTTTTTCATTGCGGGGAATCGAACCAGTTATTTGGTTTATTTAACCCTGAATTGAATTAAAGTGGCTACGGAGACAAGCACAGTGGCAAATTAGTAGGTTAAGTAGATAAGTTAGGTATTTAGACAAGTGTTGTAAATTATTAGGTATTGTGGTACCATCGCTAGTTACGGGCCGCGCGAATTCGGCGTTCGCGCGTACATTGACCCTAGTCAGCTGATTGTAATTCAGTAATTCCACTGCTGCTTTTATGTTTAAGTATTTTCATGTTTTATTTTAATGAAATTAACGTTTTATTTAACACGATGATTTAGACTAACACGATGGAGCGTGAATAAAGCTAATAAAACGTTGTGAAAAGATGATTTTTTTTCATCAGGATCGATTTTATATTTCACCCATCATCTAAGATATAGTTAGTAATTGTCTTCGTTTTCGAGCGTTTCAAAAATACCCTGTATATAAGTAAGAAACAAATGTTGTTGCATGCATTAGATTATAGGTAGGACCCCGAACGAAAACCCGGAGTCCCTACACCTCTATAAAAATTAAGGACAAAGTAAATAAAAACACGAACTCAAAGTCCATGTCAAGCTGACAATGTCCTGACTCCATGTCAGTGAAGTACAGCAAAACATACACCAAAAAAAACCTAACCTAACCTAACCCAACCTAACCTAACCTTTTTTTTTTTCGGGGAAACTATGGATACCTCCGCCTGGGGAAAGGCGGAGGGCGTGCCGACTTCACCGGCTAAAACCACCCTGGTGTCTCGCACGTGCGCGCGGGGCCGCGGGAACCAAATTCTTCCGCAGCCCCACTAGTGCTGGCCCGGTCTGTCCGGGCCTCGCCCCTGCACGGGGTAGTGAGGTGTTCGACTACCCCTGCATCGCCTCAGAGGCGCGCGCCGACACCGCTCGCGCCTCCGCCTCGGGTCCATCGAAGAGGGGGGGGGACTTCCCAAGTCCTCGCCCTGGACCCATTCATGGGGCCGGAAGATGCTTAGTAGCGCCCGCTTTCGCGGCCCCAGCGGCGGATCTGGTCTCTGGCTCCGCCGCCAACCAAGCTGGCCGCGGAGGTGGTGGAGAGCGGCGCCCTCGCATCAAGACTCCTCTCCCCGCGGCCCCACCACCACCGCATCAATGGTGCGGCCCCGTCTGAGTCGCGGAGGATAGGGCGAGCGCACGCCATACTCAACACCTCCTCCGCGACCCACCGGTTGCAGCGGAAGGAGCAGACCAACCCTTCCGCAGCTCCACCAACACACATCCGAAGTGGCCTCGCTGAGCCACACGGAGTGGTCAACCTCGGGCCGGCCCTCACACCCGGCCAGCTGGGGTTTTTGTTCACCGCGGTCGACCAAGCCACGGTTATTAAGCCCCCGCCACGACAAGGCGGGAACCTGCTCAGTCCTAACCTAACCTAACCTAACTTTTTTTTTCGGGGAAATCCTCATGGACTACCTCCGCCTGGGGATGCGGCGAGGCGCCAGACCTTACCGGCCAAAACCACCCCGGTGTCTCGCACGAGCGCGCCGCGGAATCCAATTTCCGCAGCCCCACACTCAGTGCCGCGCTGGCCCGGTCTGTCCGGGCCTGCGCCCTGCACGATGGTGTGAGGTGTTCGACCACCCTGCATCGCCTCAGGCGCGCGCGCCGACACCTGCTCGCGCCTCCGCGAGCGTGGGTGTCGGCGCGCGGGTCCATCGAAGAGGGGGTGGGGACTTTCAAGTCCCTCGCCGTGGACCCATTCATAGCCGGAAGAGCGCTTAGTAATCTGCTTTCGCACCCCAGCGGCAGATCTGGTCTCTGGCCCGCCGCCAACCGTTTCGGCTGCGGAAGGTGAGAGCGGCGCCGCAATACCGACACTCGCGGCCCCACCCACCACCGCATCAACGGTGTGGTTCGTCTGAGTCGCGGAGGATAGGGCGAGTGGCATCGCGCCCAACACCTCTCCGCGACTCCACCTCGGCTGCAGCGGTAAGTGGAGCGGACCACCCCTCCCAGCAGAGCCCACCGACACACATCCGGCGGGTCGCCGAGCCCACACGGAGGGTGCCACCTCGCCGATTCTACACTGGGCCAGCCAAGGGGTTCTCTTGTTCACCGTGGTAGACCAAGCCACGGCTTCCCCGCCACGACAAGGGACCCGTTCGAACCTAACCTAACCTAACCTAACTAACAAAACGATCTTGCTGTTCACATGGAGCGAAGAGAAACCCATCTGCCCAGGCATGCTCACTGCTAACAAGACTCGGCGAGGTAGAAACAGTGGATCACCCCGCATCATAAGTGTGGATGCCATGGTCCTATATGAGAAAGGTGGTCGTGACCATTGGTTGCATACAAGCTTCAAATAAACATGAGATAGTCGTGCATGAGGACAGGGTGAAAACCTGAGCCTCAAACATCGCGACTCGACTATGGCAACTCAACACCCAACAGCAAATCCAGAAACACTTAGTGGCTCAGAACGCCCAAAACTGAAAAGGCTAAAGAAAAGGCCGCAGCAGGAAAAAATTATCAAAAGTTTTGAGTCTCAGCAAAGTGCACATATACCATCAGTGCAGCGGCCCAGAGCATTCCAGGAAAAGCAAGGAAAGTTGAAAAGATAAGAAGCTCGAAAACCTATATAAGAGAGCCTCCGAGAGTTCTCAAGAAATCCCAACCCACCCACACTAGATCTCTATCCAGGACGAGCAAGCCCGCCAAAACTTCATCAGCGATCAGCCTAAGGACCACATAATCAACGCGTTCTTAGAGTTCAAAGCCCTCACAAAAGCAACTCTTGAGGTGAACCAAATTACCTGTGAACATCTTACAAAGTTTCCAACCCTGAAGTCATGAGAGTTTTGGGTGCAGCTCGAGGAGGCAGAAGCCGCAATTTATGACAACAAAACATCTACAGTCATAAGAGATAAAATGGGTCATCACATGGCGGCTTATATGGGTCAGTGGGCTTCGTATCCTTGGATGAGGAGAGACAGAACGAAAGGGGAGAGTAGTTCAAACTCCCCAACGACCTTATCGTTGTCACCGCCTGCACCTTAGTGATATAGAAGACAGGATCCTGAAATGGCGGAAGCCATCTCGGGAACCTGTGAAATGGGAGATCCTTGGGAGCTGGATTTAGCCGACAATAAATTGGGCAAATGAGTCCCGGGATGTGGGAAAACAATTTGGTTATAAACCAATTGATGCGGAGAATGATTTGATTGTCACTACAACAACAGAAGCAGCTAAAGACCTCAAGGGAAAATTAACTAAACTGCATAGGCAATGACGCAATGAAAAGTGCACTATGGCCTCAATTTTAGTTTAATGGTATGAGAAGCCAAACCAGAAGATGCACCTGACTTTTAGTCGATATCATGAACCATTTCGGGGCCATAGTAATGGCAATGCGACTGAGTGGAGCGGAAAAATACTGCTCATCGGTGACAATTAATCAACTTCATATATCGACAGGGAAACCCTTCGCGATGCAATATACTCGCCCAAGCCTCGTGAACACAATCAGCCAAGAACTCCTGTGTAGTTATCAAATCCTATGGATGTGGCATATGCCCTCAGTGAACTACAATGGCATATATTCATCCAGATCTCAGTGCACTCACTGGAAAGGAAAAGGTACACGGGAGTCGTTAAGCCACCTGGTAGGGTACCCACCTACCCAACACTTATATCTTGTATATACACAAGCAGAAAAGGAGTCCCTTACCAGCCAGGGATATGGTTCGGGTCCTGGTCAATGACGAATGTACATGAGGCCCAAGGCCCTTATTAGGACAGTGATCATAATGAGGACAACAACAGAGAAGCACAATTTATGACAGTGTCCGACGCAGTAGTGGCAGTGTCCAGGCACACAGTCTCCCGTGTATATTATACGGACGATTGTGATGATGCGACTGGAAGGCTGATTAAGAGCGCAATGGAAGGCGACAACAAAAAGGATTAGAGAAAATAATTAAAAATGGCATTACGAAGCAGAGACGCAGCTGTCGTGGAGGCCCTGACAACGGCGCATCAACACAGCTGAAGACGGAGCGGCCTCCTATGATAACCAAAAAAAAAAAAAAATGTATATATTATAAAAATATAGTATAAGTTAATACAGCATGTTAGGAACTAGATCTAAGTTAAAAAGTACACTAGAAAAATAGAAATAATGGCGTATCTGTAATAATAATTATAACAAAAAATGTAAAAAAAAAGCTAAAAAAACAATAACAAAAATATATATATGAAATGTAAAATATAATTATAAGGTAATACAGAGGAAAACCAAACAAGGGAAAAAAGAAGCAAAATTAATAAATAAATAAATACATACATAATAATAAATACATTAATAAAAAAAATATGTGAACTCACTGCTTAGGCTTATAAATTACTAATACTAAAGTGTAATAAATGTAAAATGAAAAGCACAAAGAAAAAATAAAGGAAGGTACGGACCTCGAGTCTGTGAAAATTATATCAAACCAACCTAACCTAACTCTAACCTAACCTAACCTAACCTTTTTTTTCGGGGAAACTCATGGACTACCTCCGCCTGGGGAAAAGTGGAGGGCGTGCCGGACTCTTACCGGCTAAACCACCCCGGTGTCCTCGACGTAGCGCGTGGGGCCGCGGGAATCCAATTCTTCCGCAGCCCCACACCAGTGCTGGCCCGGTCTGTCCGCCCGTCTCGCACGGGGTAGTGAGGTGTTCGACTACCCTGCGCATCGCTCCTCAGAGCGCGCCGACACCCGCTCGCGCCTCCGCCTCGGGTCCATCGAGAGGGGGCGGGACTTCAAGTCCCGCCCCTGGACCCATTGGGGGCCGGAAGAGCTTAGTAGCGCCCGCTTCGCGGCCCCAGCGGCGATCTGGTCTCTGGCCCGCCGCCGACCAAGTTTCGGCCGCGGAGGGGAGCGGCGCCTCGCAATACCGACACCTTCCCCGCGGCCCCACCACCACCGCATCAACGGTGCGCCCCCGTCTGAGTCGCGGAGGATAGGGCGAGTGGCGCATGCCATACCCACCCTCTTCTCCGCGACTTTCCTCGGTTGCAGCGGTAAGGGGAGCACCAACCCTTCCGCAGCAGCCCACCGACACATCATCCGAAGTGGGTCGCCGAGCCCACACGGAGGAAAGCACTCGGGCCGGCCCTACACCTCGGCCAGCCTAAGGGTTCTCTTGTTCACCGCGGTCGACCAAGCCACGGCTATTAAGCCCCGCCACGATGGGAACCCGTTCTGGGGGAAACCCTAATCAACCTAACTCTAACTTTTTTGGGGCAATCCTCATGGACTACCTCCTCCTGGGGAAGGCGAAGGCGCCGACTCTACCGGCTAAAACCACCCCGGTGCTCCTCGCACGTTGTGCGCGGGGCCGCGGGGAACCCAAATTTTCCGCAGCCCCTGACTAGTGCTGGCCCGGTCTGTCCGGGCCTGTCTCCGCACACGGTAGTGAGGTGTTCAACTACCTGTGTGATCAGCCTCAGAGGCGCGCGCCGACTGCACGCGCCTCCACCCGGGGCCATCGAAGAGGGGGGGTGATTCAGGTCCCCCGCCCTGACCCATCACGGGCCGGAAAGGGCGTTGTCCGCCCTTCTCCCGCGCTGGTGCGCTTCGGTGGCCGGGGTAGAGGGTCAAGATCCCTTCCTGTTCTGCGTTTCCTTCTGCGACATCACGTCCCGCAGAAGGACACCACCGCGTCCCACGACTCTGCGCTACCGACCATCTTCCGCACTAAGGCCGGCGCGACAGATCGCTTCCTACTTCATTTGTGAGGACACGGCGCTGCTCCTCCCAAGCCGCACACTGGCGAGCGTGTGTTGCGCCATGTCCTCCCGCAATGGACGCAGTGGTGGCACTGAGCGTCCGGCTCCTGTTCATGCGGCACAGGTACTTGCCGAAGCAGCCGTGCCTGACAGCACCTGCGTCACCCTAAACGACAGGGAGCTGTGCCTTCTCCCGAGCCAGTCGTCGAGTACTGGCCGGATCGCCTCGACGGTAAGCGCGAGGCCGGCGGTAGGCGCAGAAGCCTTTGCCGCCATTCCGCCACCAAGACCTGATGGTTCCTCCGGCGCAGCGCGATCTGTCGCAGCACCGGCCTCGAGCAAGCGCTCTCTCCTCGCGCCATCGATATAATGACGCGAGTACTTTCGCCCAGGTCCCAGGGCGGGGATCCGGCGACGCAAGCCGTTCGTAGGAAATCGTGCGATACCTGCGGACGACTCTGACGGCCATCGCTTGCGGTTTACGCAGAATGGCGAGAGTGCTGGCCGTCATGTCCATCGCCCACAGGGCCCCATGCGCATGGACCGCACGATTCCACGTACAACCGCCTACAGGCGGCGCTCGGGCCCCTGCTGGGAAGCAACGTTGAAAGCGCCCGCCACCCATCAGCTTGGGCGCCAGCCGCCGGAAGTGGGGTCCGAATTCCAATGGCTGTGAGCACCAATCCCAGATACTTATGGTACCCTGACAGCCATCCGGGCCCCGCTGACCACGATGGTGATCCCGGAGGCGGCGCGCGTCGAGGGCCATGAAACACGATGGCCCCTTGACTCTGTGGTAGGGCCACCTGGCCCAGGCGCCGGATGCGGTTCACCACCAGTGACACACCGCAGCCGTGGCAACCAACGCCGCCCCTGTGCGAGCTCCCCGGCAGTGACAGCGCGTCGTCTGTGCATAACACGCCGGTCGGAGCCCGACGGGAGTTCGCTCAGCACCCTCGTAGCCGATGTTCCAGCGAGCGGTCCAAGACCGATCCCCGGTGAACACCGCACGACATGACGCGCCGACCAGCGCCGTCCGTCCGATACGTAACGCATCTCTCCTCGAAGGTAAGCTCCCTATTGTGCAGGCGTAGGGAGGCACGCGATGGTAATTCAGCGCCTCCCGAATACAACTCCAGGGTAGGGTGAAGGCGTTGAGATGTCTAAAGACACCGCCAGCACTACCCCACCCGGATACTGTCTCCTCCGCTAGGGCCCCACGCGGCTAGCATCTATGGTGGAGCGCCCGCGACGAAAAACCAAATTGGTTCCCCGTCCAGGTCCGGCCCCACAAGTGCTGACGAGGCGATCTGCGATGATACGCTCAAAAGTTTGTTCAGCCTGCCGTGAGCAGCACCATGGGCCGTGTACGCGGGCGGTGAATCCACGTAAGCCTCCTTCCTGAGCAGGACAGCCCTCCTTCCACACACTGGGAAGCTGACCTTCGAGACATGCTGTGAAGAGCCCCTCAGCTGGGGCTCTAGCCTCAGAGCCAGGATGAGCTCGACCAGGAAATCCGTCGGGCCCCGGCGCTGTGTCTTTAGCCCGGAGTCGCGCACGCCACGCTGCCTCGTCCCCGCTTTGTTCAATTTTCGGGGACATCGGGTGCCTTCCCTTCTGGAGCTCGTGGCTGATGGCGAAGCCATCGCCAAACGTGTCCACCAGGAAGAGAGTTGTTACTGTCTCTAGCAACTGGGGGTTGCTGTTAGTGAGGCGCCCAGGACGCAACTTGCCCCTACCCAACGGTAGCGCCCCACGGATCCCGGATCTAGGGACCCCAGCAGCTCCTGGCACGCGACTTGAGTCGCCGATGCATGTGCCACAGAGTCTCCTTAGACGCGCGGTACACCCTCATAGCGCGTCCTCTCGGCGGAACCTGTCGACGCCGCCTCCGGTATCGCAGTGTACCGGCGACGAGCCGCAACGCACGCTATGTGCAATTGCGCGATCTCGGCGGTCCACCAGTACACCGGTGTTTGCGGATCGTTGGCGGACACGGGCGCGACGTCGCAGATCTGCGTCATCGCCCCGCGAAACCATAGCGCCACCGCTCGACGTCGACGGGGCCGTCCGTCGTCGACCCCAGATCCAGGACTGATCGGCAGCTCGAGTAGTTCCCTGTCGATGCGCTTAGCGCCCAACGCGGCCGTCGTTAACCGGGTTGTTGGATGGCGGCCGTTCGCCGACTGGCAGAGACATTTAACTGGATATACCGATGCCGGTCCGACAGCGTCTCCATCTCTACGGCGACACGCCAGTCGCGGACCTGGCTGGCGACAGTGGGGCCAGCAAGCGAGACGTCCAGGGTCGACCCGCCCCGCCTCGTGTACGCACGTGTATTCCGAACCTCGATCCAGGACGACCACAAGTCGTCACCGTCCACTTCTATACCCTCGCCCTGAGGGGTCAGTGCTGGAGATCCTCACGCCGATGACCTGGCGCTGAAACTCCTGAGCACCAGAACGGACGAGGGTGAGGCACGCCCTACGACGGCGCCCAACTCGACAAGGAAACCCTCGAAAGTCAGCGAGACTCCTTGCCGGGGGAGAAACATGCCCCTGCTGGTCAACGATGCCGCCGGAGACCAGCAGCAACCCAGCCGCCGCGGCCCGAGACGGCCGATCAGGAGTCCGCCAATAATGGCCACCAAAAACCATCAGCATCCCAACCAGTTGTCACGGGCGGGAATGAAGTACGGTTCGGCGACCACAACATTGTGACCGACCACACCTGCCATCCTCTGAGTAGGAGATCCTGAGCTCTGGCACAGTGGTTGATATTGTTCTGGAGAAATGAAATTGGTGCATTACGATATCCCATTCCTCGCTGGCAACGGTCCTGGCGGGAGTCGGCTGCGAGGCTGCTAGCCTGCGGGAAAAGAGAAGTTAACCCGGCAGGCTTAGTGCTCCTTCTTCCTTTTTCTTTTCTTTTGCTGGCAGGCGCCCCATAGGCTCCATTACCTTGTGTGCTCTGCTGGGCTTTCGCAGCAGAACAAAGGCTGCAGTTAAGCGCTGCGGTGCACAGGGTCGCCTTTGTGGCCAGGCTGGTCAGCGAAGCGATAACAGAGGTCACTACAAACAACCCCGGCGGTGCACTTCGCCCGGACGTGCCTTCTGCAGGCACCGGAAGCACCCGCAAAGCCCGGGCTGTAAAGCTTGGTCCTTGCCGCCACCCAGCCTAACAGCAATCTGCCGCACCGGCGATCTTCTTCGCCGACGCTACAGGGCACCGAACCCAGACCGCGCCGAGTCCGGTGGCGTCGGTGCGCATATCGCCAGCCCGCACCTTGTCCGGCGGACACTCTCCGCTTCTGGCAAGCCGCCACCACCTCCTCAGAGGTCACGGAGTCGTCCAGGCCAGCAATCCGCACCTCTGCGGTTTCATTGGGTCTGAGACCCGGACGTCCTCAGGGTTGAGGGACCTTCATCTTGGCGGCCAGTGCATCCGCTTTTCGGCACTGCCGTCACAGTACCAGCTACCTCGAACAGCTGCGCACCTGTGCAGCTCTTGCTTGAGGGACTGAAGGCCAAGATCTGATAATTTGACTTGGCCTTGGCCTCAGCGATGACCGACTGGTACGTCACGCCACGCTCCACAGCCCGGGCTGCAACGTTAGCGTCACAGCATTGACCCGCGGAACATGCACAGCCGGTCTCTTGCGACCGCCTTGGCAGTCCGCCGCCGCAGGTTTAGGAGCCGTCTTTGCAGTTCCACCTGGGGCGCGCAGCTGCTGCGGGCCTTCTTGGCGGCTTTGCGGGCTTCAGTGGCCCACGACTTTCACCCAGGTCTCACCTTAGACCCGGCAGAAATGTATGGCTCGCTCACCGAGAGCTCCTCCGCGGGCTTTTTGAGCACCTCCGCGGGCTTCCCTTTGAGGTGCAAGTCTCGGTGGCTCCTCAGTCCTCCGCGTGTCAGCCGCTGTGGTGGCGACGGAGGATTTCCGCCCGGGAGACGTTGAGAAATTGCCCAGCCGAGCGTTAACCATGCTCCGCACTGGAGCATGTAGAGCCGGACAATGCGCTCGACCTCTTCGTCGGTACGAGGCCTGCCGGTCGCAGGCGGAGTCGGTACCACCAGGTGCGGCATCGGTGGACGTGCGTCGCAAGGCCGCTTTAGCGCGGCGACCTGCCAAGGTCCTCCAGGTCATTTCTGAGGCGGCTGTTTTCCTCCTGCACTTTGCAGGACCTCGTCGAGGCTGTCCTGTTGAGGAGGATGCCAACCGCCTCCTGATATCCGCGGCAGCCTTGCCGGACGGGTGAATACCTTTATACCGCCAGACTTGGTGGCAACCTGCACTAAGTCCATCCCATCCAGAGCCAGTTGGCTCCAGCCACCGCAGATGGCTCTCCTCTTCCGCCGCAAGAGCAGCTCATCGTCAGCGAGCGCCGTCGGGCCATTGATACTTCGCTCGGCCGCGACGGCTTTGCGTGCTGCCCCTCTGGCGGCGTTGAGCCCGCCTTGAGCCCCCAGCGAGGCACAGTTTTACTGCCATCGCCAGGGTCCTCCGTAGTGAACCCCATACTCTTCTGCCTATCAGCCGAGGTATTGGCGCACGAACCGTCCGTGCTTATCCCCTGCGGCTGCGAAGCACCTGCCTTATGCCTGCTGACCTCCCCGAAGTCGGCAACTTAGCCGCAGGCCTCGTCTGAAGACCGGCACACTGGACGTTTCTAGCGGAAGATGTCCAGCGACCGATTTCCACCGCTTCCAGTATCTGATCCAGCCTGCTTTCCGACCTCAGTGTTTTGAGTATTTGTTTGTTTCATTTTATCCCACGAGTGTGGAGGAAATAAAAGTCCATCCGAGCAGCGCCTCTTGCCCGGATAAGTTTGCTATGCGTAACCTGTCTAGCGTGCCGGGCCGGTACCGGACGGGGCAAACGGCTTAACGACTGGAACATTTACCCATCAGGCCATGCAGCTCACGGCGTGCCACGCTTGAGCTTCCTGATTTTAGAGGTTATCATCCTGCGACCCAGGCGGTTAATAAGAGCCTCGGCCCCTTAGCGCGAGACGTGATCCACGACACCAGAGGGATTCTGAGGTTCGAGCGGTGGTGGCAGATGATACGATCCCATGCCTGCCCAGAGACCGGGTGTGAGGAACACTGGAGCCTATTCAGTTTTTTTACAGGGTGTGGTCCCTGAAAACCCTCATGATTACGTTGCCCGGGCGTCGCAGAAAAGCCGAGTGCACCTGGCACCACCGCGCATGCCATATTCTCTGTTCCTCTGCACGGAGAGGATGGCAGGAAGCAAATCTAGCAGGCCCTCCATTATCTCCAGCAAGCCCTCACCAAGCCAGTTTGTCCGCGACGGTTTCGCCACCACCCATATCTGAGTGGCGTCTCTACCCGGCCACTCAGACGCGCGCCTGATGTGGAGTTGGCACCCGTTACCGGAACTGAACTAACCTAACCTAACCTAACCTTTTTTTGGGAACTAGATGGACTACCTCCGCCTGGGGAAGGCGTGAGGGTGCCGGACTTTACCACTAAAACCACCCTGTGTTCACTCGCATCGTGTGCGCGGGGCCGCAGAACCAAATTCCGCAGCCCCACACCAGTGCTGGCCCGGTCTATCCGGGCCTCGTCCCTGCACGGGGTAGTGAGGTGTCTGACACCCCTGCATATGCCGCCTCAGAGGCGCGCGCCGACACCTGCTCGCGCCTGCCCGGTCCATTCGAGGGGACGGGGACTTCCAAGTCCTCGCCCCTGGACCCATTCATGGGGCCGAAGAGCGCTTAGTAGCGCCCGCTTTCGCGCCCCAGCGGCGAATCTGGTCTTTGGCCTGCTGCCAACCAAGTTTCGGCCGCGGAGGGTGGGGAGAGCGGCGCTCGTCATACCGACATTCTCCCGCGGCCCCACCACCACCGCATCAACGGCGCGGCCCGTCTGAGTCGCGGAGGATAGGCGAGTGGCGCATCGCCATACCAACTCCTCTTCCTCCGCGACTCCACCTCGGCTGCAGCGGTAAGGGAGCGGACCAACCCCTCCCGCAGTAGCCACCGACACACATCCGAAGTGGGCTCGCCGAGCCACACGTTAACCACCTCGGGCCGGCCCCTCAGGCCAGCCAAGGGGTTCCTCTTTGTTCACCGCGGGCGACCAAGCCACGGCTACTAAGCCCCCGCCACGACAAGGCGGGAACCCGTTCGGGGGAACCTAACTAACCTAACCTAACCAATTCGACTCTAACCTAACACATATGTCTGGCAGCAGAGTGAAACTCGTAGTGGAAATTAAAGTACTCGGTCTCATCTTCGACCGTGGACTCACCTAAACCGCATGTAGCGGCCGCGGCAAAAAGCGGCTGACATATACAAGCAACTTGCATGCGCGGCCAAGGTGACCTGGGGTCTCAATGGTGAGTTATGGACAATATACGTTGCAGTCGTCGAACCTATAGTGATGTACGCTTCGAGGCGCGTGGTCCTCAGCAACAGAACTACAGATGATTAAAGACCAACAACACGTTGCAAAGGGCTTCGCGCAGAAGATCTGTAAGCGTACCGCACGGTATCGCTCACTTCCGCACTAGCCATCGGGTCTGCTTCCGCTAGACCTGAGAATACAAAGCGTCTAGCCTGCAAGACCAAGAAACAAGGCTCGCTGGATTACTTACCACCAGGAAGAGCTTGAAATCGTGTAAATCACTTGGACCAACCTCATCCCTCTAAACTCATCAAATTGGATTATGAGTTACTGAAACAATGGAAAACAAACCTCCACCAACTAACCGGCCCTCACATATACACTGATGGAAGCAAGATAGAAGGGAGGTCGGAGCAACTAACATGGTGGGAAGATGGCAGGAGACCAGTGGTTCCACCTTTAAACTGGATCCATCCTGCACAGTTTTCCAGTCCGAGGCTCTACGCCTTGCTTAGGGCAAGCAAGCTAGCAGAATCAAGGACAGAATCTGTTATTAACATAATGAGCGACTCAAGATCTTCGCTCGAACTGCTAGCGAACCTAAAGCAAGCCATCCCTATCGAAAGCCATACAAAGCATAGGGAAGTGAAAAGAGGAAGAAAATAAGACTTTTCTGGTTGAGGGCCCATGTAGGCACGTCCGGAAATGAGAGAACCGACAGCTTGCCAGGAAGCGGCACTCCGAAACAACCACTCTAGACTATGACAAAATCCCATGTCCTATGTTAAAAGAAAATCAAGAGAAACTGTTCGGATCTGGGACAGATACGAGACCTCCAACACTGGGCATGTCACCAAAACATTCCTTCGGATATTGCAAAAGCATACCGGATAGTGAGAAAGACCAAGTTGACACCCACGCAGGTACAAGTGTTAACAGGACATGGTGGGTTGCGGATACTTGCACCGCTTTAAGTTAAAAAGACACTCAGGGGTGCAGTGCGACCCGAATGTTAGTGAGTCAGTGTGGCATGTGATTCTTGAAGTGTCCCCGATATCAAGCGGCATCTGGACCTCGAGTTCCGGATAAACGCCAATCTTAATAAATCTGACCTACATAAAATCATCGAAGACGATGACAAAGGCATAAATTCCTGACGTTGAGTCCATCTTCCGCGCAGCTGCGAAGCGCAACGCCACAAACAATCCATCCGTCAAACAGCAGCAAACTGTAGCAGAATCTGCAAGTTTATAAAAAGAAAACATCCCAGCCAATAAAGCAGTACATCAGCTAATTGCATGCGCTGAAGAAACAGGCCTGAGAATTCGAGGTAGCTCTCTTCATGGATAACAACACAGAGCGTTTCAGGTTAGCTTTTGCTCAACAGTGGGCCGAAACTATGTCAAAATCTCTCTGGTCTCGCAAAGCTTACTAAACGGCAGTACCTTCAAACAGGCATAGGCGCAAAACATACGATGCGCTAATGAGATAGAAGTCGCCAAACAACGATGTCGAATAGTAAGGTCGAAAAACAAAACGATCTTGCTGTTACATGGGCGAAGAAAACTCCATTCGCAGGCATGCTCCTGCTAACAAGACTCGGCGAGGTAGAAACAGTGGACATACCCGCATCATAAGTGTGGATGCCATGGTGGTCCTATGAGAAAAGTGAAGTCGTAGTACATTGGTTGCATACAAGCCTCAAATAAACATGAGATAGTCGTTATTATGAGGACAGGGGTGAAAACCTGAGCTTCCTCAAACATCGCGACTCGACTATGGCAACTCAACACCTAACAGCAAATCCAGTGGCTCAGAACGCCTGCAACTGAAGACGGCCAAAGAGGCCGCAGCCAGGAAAAAATTACCAAAAGTTCTGGTCTCAAAGCGGGGTTAGTGCATTAATTAATACCATCAGTGCAGCGGCCCAGAGCATTCCAGGAAAAGCAATGCGAAAGTTGAAAAAGATAAGGCAAGCCGAAAACCTAATAAGAGAGCCTCGAGAGTTCTCAAGAAATCCCAACCCAAACACACTAGACCCTATTCAGGACGAGCCAGCCGCCAAAACTTCTACCGGCGTGGGCTAAGGACCACATAATCAACGCGTTCCTAGGTTCAAAGCCCTCACAAAAGCAACTCTTGAGGTGAACCAAATTATATAGCAACATCTTACAAAGTTTCCAACTCGGAAGTCATGAGTTTCTTGGGGTGCAGCTCGAGGAGGCAGAGCCGCAATTTATGACAACAAAACATCTACAGTCATAAGAGGTAAAATGGGTCATCACATGGCGGCTTAAGGTCAGCAGGCTGTATCTTGGATGAGGAGGAGACAGAACGAAAGGGAAGTAGTATTCAAGCCCCCAACGACCCTATCGTTGTCACCGCCCGTTGCACCAGGGTGATGCTAGAAGACAGGATCCTGAAAATGGCGGAAGCCATCTCGGGAACCTGTGAAATGGAGATCCTTGGGAAAGCTGGACGGTGCCGACAATAAATTAGGTCAATGGGTCGGGATGTGGGAAAACAACTTGGGTTATAAACCAATTCGATGCGGAGAATGATTTGATTGTCACTACAACAACAGAAGCAGCTAAAGACCTCAGGAAAATTAACCAACCGCATAGGCAATGACGCAAAAACAAAGTGCGCACTATGGCCTCAATTTTAGTAAATGGTATGAGAAGCCAAACCAGAAGATGCACTCGACTTTTAGTCGACAGGCTCTCATGAACCATTTCAGGGCCATAGTAATGGCAATGCGACTGAGTGGAGCGGAAAAATACTGCTCATCGGTGACATCAATCAACTTCCATATATCGACAGGAAAACCTCTTCGCGATGCGATATACTCGCCCAAGCCTCGTGACCCACACTCAGCCAGAACTCCTGTGTACGCACCGAAATCCTATGGATGTGGCATGCCCTCAATGAAATCTACAATGGCATATATTCATCCAGATCTCAGGTGCACTCACTGGAAAAGGAAAAGTACAGGTCGTTATACCAGGTACCCTACCCAACACTTTATATCTTGTATATACACAAGCAGAAAAGGTCCCTTACCAGCCAGGGATATGGTTCGGGTCCTGGGTCGCGAATTTTAACCGTACATGAGGCCCAAGGCCTCACATACAGGACAGTGGTCATAATGAGGACAACAACAAGCATAAAATTTATGACAGCGTCCAACACGCAGTAGTGGCAGTGTCCAGGCACACAGTCTCTGTGTATATTACACGGACGATTGCGACGATGCGACTGGAAGGCTGATTAAGGCGCAATGGCTGCGACAACAAAAGGATTAGAGAATATAACTTAAAATGGCATTACGAAGCAGAGACGCAGCTGTCGTGGAGGCCCTGACAACGGCGAATCAACAGCTGAGAAGACGGAGCGGCCTCCGATAACCAAAAAAAAAATGTATATATTATAAAAATATAGTATGATAAGTTAATACAGCATGTTAGGAACTAGATCTAAGTTAAAAGTACACTAGAAATAATAGAAATAATGGCGTATCTGTAATAATAATTATAACAAAAAAAAAATAAAAAAAAAAACAGTAACAAAAAAATATATATACAGGGTGTTTTTGAAACGCTCCCGAAAACGAAGACAGACGACAGTACTAACTATATCTTAGATGATGGGTGAAATATAAAATCGATCCTGATGAAAAAAAAATCATCTTTTCACAACGTTTTTATTAGCTTTATTCACGCTCCATCGTGTTATTAAAGTTAAATAAAACGTTAATTTCATTAAAATAAAACATGAAAATACTTAAATATTAAACCAGCAGTGGAATTACTGAATTACAATCAGCTGACTAGGGTCAATGTACGCGCGAACATGAATTCGCGGGCCCGCAACAACGATGGTACCACAATACCTAATAATTTACAACCTTCTAAATACCTAACTTATCTACTTAACCTACTAATTTGCCACTGTGGTTGTCTCCACATAGCCACTTTAATTCAATTCACAGGTTAAATAAACCAAATAACTGGTTCGATTCCTGCAAATGAAAAAATACTTAAATAAAATGTTAACAAGGTTAGAGTCATGCTTTTTATCCATTGTGTAGGTATATTTTTATTCTGATGTATTCAGTTATGTACCTATTCAGATCAGTTCAGTACTAAATTATTTAAAAAATTAGGTTAAATAAACCAAATAACTGGTTCGATTCCCCGCTAATGAAAAAATACTTAAATAAAATGTTAAAAAGCTTAGTCATGCTTTTATACATTATGAAGGTATGTTTATTATTCTGATGTATTCAGTTATGTACCTTTTCAGATCAGTTCAGTACTAAGTAATTTAAAAAATTAGGTATGAAACGGCTTACCGATCCTCCGTGGCCTTATAAGATTCTCCAGGCACATTAATATGTTGCCGTATTCACGCACTATATATAACGCGTTAGGCATTATTAAAACAAAAAAAACACAAAACGTAACAACAAGAATAACACGTAATAAGTACGTAATACCAAGTAATAACAATAAAATTTAATAAACAAAACCAATGAACTGTCGCTCGCTGCATGCATGTCCAAAATCAGCGCGGAACTGTCTCAAAAACTAAAATTAATAGTGAATCCCGCAAAACTGAAGCCTACTGCGTCCTAACTAACGTCCTTGCGGTAAACACTTTGAACATTCCCACAGACCGTCAACTTCCTACTTCATTTGTGTGAGGACACGCGCTGCTCCTCCCAAGCTGCACACTCGGCAGCGTGTGTTGCGCCGTGTCCTCCCACAATGGACGCAGTGGTGGCACCAGGCGTCCGGCTCCTGTCTATGCACAGGTACGCCGAAGCAGCCGTGCCCCGACAGCACGCGTCACCCTAAATGACAGAGCCGTGCCTTCTCCCGAGCCAGTCGTCAGTACTGGCCGGATCGCCCTCGACGGTAGCGAGGCCGGCGGTGAAGCGCAAAGCCTTTGCCGCCATTCCGCCACCAAGACCTGACGGAGCTCCTCTCGGCGCAGCGCGATCTGTCGCTGCACCGGCCTCGAGCCCGTGCCCGCTCTTCCTCGCGCCATCGATATAATGACGCGGTACTTTCGCCTCTCTAAGTCCCAGGGCGGGATCCAAAATATACAACGATGCCGCCCGAGCAGCAGCAGCAACCGCTGCCGAGACGGGTCGATCAGAGTCTCGCCAATAATGGCCGCAAACCGTCAGCGCATCCCAGCCAGTTGTCACGGGCGGGAATGAAGTACAGTTCGGCGACCACAACCACGTGAATCGACCACTCTGCCATGATCTGAGGTAGGAGATCCTGAGCTCTGGCACAGTGGTTGATATTGCCCTGGAGAAAATGGAATTGTGCCGTTACTGACATTCCATTCCTCGGCAACGGTCCTGGGCCGGGAGTCGGCCGCGGAACTGCTAGCAAGGGGCAGCGAGTTAACCCGGCAGGCTTAGTGCTCCTCTTCTTTCTTTTCTTTTTTTGGCCTTGCTGGCAGGCGCCCCAGCCCCTCCGCCTACCTGTGCTCCGCTGGCCTTTCCGCAGCAGAACAAAGGCTGCAGTTAAGCGCCGCGGTGCAAACCGGCTATGGCCAGGCTGGCCGCAGCGATAACAGAGGTCACTGGTCAACCTCGGCGGTGCACTTCGCCGGACGTGCCCTTTTCCAGGCACCGGCACCCGCAAAGGCCGGGGGCTGTGTAGCTTAGTCCCCCGCCACCCAGCCTACCAGCAATCTGCCGCTATCGGCGATCTTCTTCGACGCTGAAGGCGAACTCTCGCGTGTCCGGCGGACACTCTCCGCTTCTGGCAGCAGCCGCCACCACCTCCTCAGAGGTCACCGAGTCGTCCAGGCCAGCAATCCGCACCTCTGCGGTTTTCATTGGTCTGGAGACCCGGACGTCCTCAGGGTTGAGGACCTCCCTCATCTTGGCGGCCAGTGCATCCGCCTTTTCGGCACTGCCGCTCACAGTACCAGCCACCTCGAACAGCCGCGCACACCGTGACAGCCTGCTAGGGTGACGGACTGAAGGCCAAGATCTGATAATTTGATCTTGGCCTTGGCCTCAACGATGACCGACTGGTACGTCGCGCCACGCTCCACAGCTCGGGCTGCAACGTTAGCGTCACAGCATTGGACCGCGGAACATGCACAGCCGGTCTCTTGCGACCGCCTTTGGCAGTCCGCCGCGCAGGTTTAGGAGCCGTCTTTGCGGTTCCACCTGGGGCGCATGCAGCTGCTGCGGCCTTCTTGGCGGCTTTGCGCGCCTTCTTGCGGCCCGACTTTCGCCAGGTCTCACCTTAGACCTGGCGGTCGTGGGCTGGTCGCTCGGAGGGGCTCCTCCGCGGGCTTTGTTACCCTCCGCGGGCTTCCCCAGGGGCGCAAGTCTCGCGGCTCCTCAGTCCTCCGCGTGTCAGCCGCTAAGGCGGACGGAGGATTTCCGCCGGAGACGCCGAGAAATTGCCTCCAGCCGAGCGTTAACCATGCTCCCGCACTGGAGCATGCAGAGCCGGACAATGCGCTCGACCTCTTCGTCGGTACGAGGGCTTGCCGGTCGCGGTGCAGGAGTCAGGGCCACTACAGGTGCGGCATCGGTGGACGTGCGTCGCTGTTGCTGCTCGCTTAGCGCGGCGACTTGCCCGCCGAGGGCTTCCAGGTCATTTCTGGGGCGGCTGTTTTCCTCCTGCAGCTTTGCGACCTCGTCAGAGGCCGTCCTGTTGAGGAGGATGCCAACCGCCTCCATGATATCAGCGGCAGCCTCCTTTAAGCCACGGGTGAACGTCCCTTTCAGGCTGCCGGACTTGGTGGCAGGACTAAGTCCACCCCATCCAGGGCCAGCTGGCTCAAGGCCACTGCAGATGGCTCTCCCCTTCCGCTGCAAAAGCAGCTCGTCGCTCGCGAGCGCGTCAGGCCATTTCCGATACTTCGTCGGCCGCGACGGCTTTGCGCTGCTCCTCTTGGCGTTGAGCTCCGCCTTTGAGCTCCCCAGCGAGGCTGCTTTCACCGCCATCGCCAGGGTCCTCCGTAGTGAACCCCATGTCACTTTCTGCCATAACCCCGAGGTATTGGAGCACACGAACCGTCCGTGCTTATCCCTCCGCGGCTGAAGCACGCCCCTCGATGCCTGTCGACCCCTCCGTCAGCGCAACTTGGGGGCCGGCAGGCCTTCCTCATCTGAAGATCGGCACTGGACGTTTCCTGGCGGAAGATGTCCCGCGACCGATTTCCACCGCTTCCAGTATCCGATCCAGCCTTTTTCAACCTCTACTGTTTTAGATATTTATTTTTCCATTCTTATCCCACAGTGTGGAAATAAAAGTCCATCCAGCAGCGCCTCCTTTGCCCGGATAAGCCTGCCACGTAACCCGTCAAGGGTGTCGGCCGGTACCCCGACGGGGCAACGCTAACGACTGAACATTTACCCATCAGCCATACAGCTCCTCACGGCGTGCCACGCTTGGCTTCGGGTGATTTTTAAAAGTTATCATCCTCGCGACTCCAGGCGGTTAAGCCAAGAGCCCTCGGCCCTTGGCGCCGCCGGACGTGATCCACGACGCCAGAGGTTCCGGGTTCGAACGGTGGCAGAGTTGATACGGGTTCTTCCCATGCCTGCCCAGAGTCCGGGTGAGGGAACACTGAGCCCATTCAGTTTCCTTTTTAAACAGTGTGGTCCAAAATCCCGCGATTACGGGTTGCCCGGCGTCGGCAAAAGCCGAGTGCACCTGGCACCTCACCGCGCATGTCACATTCTCTGTTCCTCTCAACGGAGAGGATACAGGGAAGCAACTAGTAGGCCCTCCATCATCTAAACAAGCCCTCACTCAGCCAGTTTTGGTCCGCGACGGTTTCCGCTACCACCCATATCTGGTGGCGTTCCCTATCCGCCACCTGGGGACGCGCCCGATGGAAGCTCTGGCAACTCCACACGGAACCTAACTAACCTAACCTAACCTTTTTTTTTTTTTTTTTTTTCGAATCCTCATGGACTACCTCCGCCTGGGGAAAGGCGGAGGGCGTGCCAGACTCTTACCGGCTAAAACCACCCCGGTGTCTCCTCGCACGTGCGCGGGGCCGCGGGAATCCAAATTCTTCCGCAGCCCACACTAGTGCTGGCCCGGTCTGTCCGGGCCTCGTCTCCACAGGGTGAGTGAGGTGTTCGACACCCGT
The DNA here is from genome assembly GCA_029286625.1 of Parnassius orleans. NCBI lineage: Eukaryota > Metazoa > Arthropoda > Insecta > Lepidoptera > Papilionidae > Parnassius > Parnassius orleans. The sequence continues at coordinate 34,555 of JAGSMP010001285.1, read as the reverse complement.
GCATCGCCTCAGAGGCGCGCGCCGACACCCGCTCGCGCCTCCGCCTCGGGTCCATCGAAGGGGGCGGGACTTCCCAAGTCCTCGCCCCTGGACCCATTCATGGGGCCGGAAAGGGCGTTGTCCGCCCTTCTCCTGCGCTCGGTGCGCCTTCTGCGGCCGGGGAGAGGTCGAGATCTCCTTTCGTTCCGCAGTTTCCTCTGCGACATCACGTCCTCGGAAGGACACCACCGCGTCCCACGACTCTGCGCTACCGACCATCTTCCGCACTAAGGCCGGCAGCGACAGATCGCTTCCTACTTCATTTGTGAGGACACGGCGCTGCTCTCCCAAGCTGCACACTCGGCGAGCGTGTGTTGCGCCGTGTCCTCCCGCAATGGACGCAGTGGTGGCACCGAGCGTCCGGCTCTGTCTATGCGGCACAGGTACTTGCCGAAGCAGCCGTGCCCGACAGCACGCGTCACCCTAAATGACGAGGCCGTGCCTTCTCCCGAGCCAGTCGTCGAGTACTGGCGGATCGCCTCGACGGTAGCGAGGCCGGCGGTAGGGCGCAGAAGCCTTTGCCGCCATTCCGCCACCAAGACCTGAGGGCTCCTCTCGGCGCAGCGCGATCTGCCGCTGCACCGGCCTCGAGCCCGTGCCCGCTCTTCCTTGCGCCATCGATATAATGACGCGAGTACTTTCGCCTCTGTCCCAGGGGGGATCCGGCCAGGACGCAAGCCGCCTCGTAGGAAATCGTGCGATACCCGCGGACGACTCTGACGGCCATCGCCCTTGCGGTTTACGCAGCATGGCGAGAGTGCTGGCCGTCATGTCGGTCGTCCACACAGGGCCCCATACAGGGCCATGGACCGCACGATTCCCACGTACAACCGCCTACAGGCGGCACCTCGCCCCCAAGTTGGGAAGCAACGTTGAGCGCGCCCGCTGCACCCATCAATTTGGGCGCCAGCCGCCGGAAGTGGGTCCAATTCAGCGCTGTCGAGCACCAATCCCAGACACTTCATGGTGGACTCGACAGCTATCCGGGCCCCGCAACCTAACCTTTTTTTTGCGGGGGAAATCCTCATGGATACCTTCCGCTGCAGGGGCAACGAAAGGTTATGCCGGACTCCTACCGGCTAAACCCCACGGTGGTCACCATCAGCGTAAACGAGGGGTCCCGATCTCCGTTCGGAACGCAACCGGGGCCCTCCATCGCTTTGCTACACTAATAGCACGTCCGGGGCATATACTCCCAGCACCCTCGCAGTGCTACCACGATGTCTCGAGACTACTTCCGAGTCATCGTCCTCCTCGGGGTTACATAATAGGCACTCGAGGCCCCGCCCCGAGTGTCTGCAACCCGGAGGCCCTGTTTCTGGTAGGGGAACACCGTTTTCAAGAGGAGGGCCGTGACGAGCGCCTTGACGACGTCAATCCGCGCGGGATCTGCCCTCTCCTGATCCCGCTCAGAAGCCTTCTGAATCGGACAGATTCACAGAAGGTGGCTACGGCCCTCCACGCCGAATCGCTCAGCATCGCCAACACGACTGCTGGCGGGAGAGGTTCCGTCCAATGCGGTTCACCAGGATTGTCCGCCCGTTCCCACGCTGGGCATACTGCGAGCGTATGGGAAGCGGAGTCCTGTTCGTCCACCACAGGAAGCAGTTCGCCGTCGTCTGCGTCTGATCTTAACAGATAATCACCGAAGCACCCATGCCCGGTAATTATTCTGTAAGTCTGTAGGTGTCTTCCTGTTCGTCGCTGCATCCAGGCTTCGAAGACCGGCAGGATTGCCCAATGACACGTTTGCGTTCATAGCGCTCCTCGTCGAGTGCGCCATGTCGCCAGGGCGTTTCGTCGTTCCTGCCGTTTAATTGATTCGAGCGCCTCTTCTGGCTCACTACCACCACCTGGCGGAGGGCACGGATTCGGTCGCACACCGCGTCCATTTCCGCCAGTATATCTAGTGGTGGAAAGCGAGCCAGGATTGTCGCCGCCTCAAAGGATATAGTGCGGTATCCTCGTACGATCCGTATGGCCATCCTCCGCTGGACACTGTAAATTTTAGTTCTACAGCGTCGGATGGCTAGCCTTTTGCCCATACAGGCGCTCCATACAGAGCTACGGACCGTATAACTCCCGCATAGAGCGACGTACTTCCTCCGTCGGTCCCCTAGATTGGGCAGCAGTCTGCGCATAGCACCCGCCACCCTTTCGATTCGGGGACTAGGCGCTCGAAATGTTCTTCGAAGCCCCAGCGACTGTCCAGGTGGAGGCCCAGGTACTTCAGCGTACTCCCCACCTGACTTCGGACCCACCCACGCGGACGCACGAGTCGGGTGGTTCCTTGCCCCGTGGTAATTTATGGAACCATAGGGCTCGGTCTTGTGAGCGCTATTTAAGCCCAACTCGTGGATTTTGGAGACGACGACTTCACCCCAAGCTCGGCGAGCTCCTTGGCCCTCTCGTTATCCTGCTGGCGATCATCAAGGTGTCGTCGGCATAGCACACGATATTTACGCCAGCGGGAAGGTCGACTCGCAGAACCGCATCGTACGCGAGGTTCCACAGTAGTGGACCCAGCACCGAGCCCTGTGGAACCCCACGTTTGATCTCCTCCGATCTTTCTACCATCTTGCCCCACGTACAGAATGTACCTGTCGCGCAAGTAGTCCCCAATAATACCTTGCAGGCAGGGGGGCACCTGATGATGTATCAGTGCCCTCCTGATTGCGTCCCAGGGTAGAGAGTTAAAGGCGTTGACGATATCAAGACTTATCGCCAACGCCACGCCAGCCTGTGATACTGTTTGTTCCGACAGGGAGCGGACGCGCATAATCGCATCTACAGTGGAACGCTCCCGCCGGAACCCAAACTGGCTGTCAGCCAAATCGGGACCGACAGCGACAGATGCCCGCTGAGGAGTGGCAACTATCCTCTCGAACAATTTGCCAATCTCGTCCAACAGGCATATGGGGCGGTACGCAGAGGAGAATCAGCGGCCCTGCCCTCCTTCTTCAAGAGGACCAGTCTTGCTTTTTCCAGGCTGTGGGGAACTTGGACACCGCAGACAGCTGGTAAACAGCTGTCTGAGCCTGTTCCCAGGGCAGCCAGACTCAGCACTGGGCCCGCCCGGATTCCGTCGGCCCCGGTGCTGTTCCGCTTTAAGCGGCTAACGGCTCGGTCCAACTCGACGGTCACCCCCATCTCATCTCGCCACCCCATGAAGACGGCAGATGACCTTCGGGACCTGACCGGTCCTCTGGGAAGAGCGTGCTGATGACCTTCCCAGTAGATCCGGATCGAGAGTCTCGTCAAAGGGGCGACGAGGCTCACCCAGCACCATCCTGTATGGGCGCCCCCAGGGATCTTTGTTGAGTCCCTCCAGAAGCTCTTTCCAGGACCGAGACCTGGCGTTGGTAATGGCGATTTGCAACGCCTTTGTAGCCGCTCGGTATGCCCCGTAGAGTCTGGCTATCTCCTCAGGCGGAGCTCGCCGTCTTCTCCTTCGGGCTCTAGTGTACTGGCGCCGACACCGCAAGCAGAGCGCACGGAGCCGTGCGATTTCAGCTGACCACCAGTACACTGTTTTGCGCTTGGGGCGACTGGTTCTGGGCATCGACAGGTCGCAAATTTGCGCCATCGTACCCCGAAACCAGTTCGCTTCCACTTCAGGATTGGACTGAACCTCTTCGGCGTTTTCTGGCCAGGACGCGACGATGGCGGCGGCTTCGAGCTTGTCTCGGTCGAGCCGCTTGAGACACCAACGCCGCGGTGGGCTGCCTCTCGGCGACTCGGGTTACTGTCGGGCTGTCGAAGTGAAACATCGAATACGATGTGGCGGTGGTCAGACAAAGTGACCGCCTCCTCCGCCACTCGCCAGCCCGACAGCATTTGCATTGCAGGAGGAGTTGCCCACGTAAGATCCACGATGGACTCCCCTGCCACCGTACACATGTGCTTACGGACCCTGATTAATTAATCGGAGGTCCAGCCCAGCCGCCCATACCATCACTGTCTTCCTTGGGATCGTCTCTGGGGTTGCCCCAAGCCCTTGTGGGCGTTAAATCTCCCAGAGCGATCAACGGACGAGTTTGATATTCGCGAACACAATCCGCCACCTCGTCCAGGTACGCCCTCAGTCGGCACCTATTAGGAGAGACATAGCAGCCCACTATGGCCAGGGGCCCCATTGCACTGCAACAAAGCCCTCTTCTCAATAGAGCAGGGGCACCCCTTCCACCCCCAGTAGATGGCGACGGAGCCTCGATTCGTCACCGAACCAGCGAGGATGGTCGGGACGGCATAGGGCTCCGCCATTACCGCAAGGGCAACCCGCCACCCGCAATGGTTTGCATAGCAGATGCTGCGCATTGCGGCAGTGGTTTAGATTGCCCTGGAGGACTTTAGGGCGCGAATTTATAACTCAGCCACCTCCATAGCCGAGCTAATACTCGGTAGCGACGGAAGTCGTTGTGGCTGCCTTGCTGAGGGTGATATCTCACCATTCTTCCTTCCCTTTTGGGAGGTGGGATGCACTTCTTCCCTAATCTGTGGCCAGCAGAATGCCGAGATCGGAACACAGGGACATTTAGTGCCGACGCAGTGCACTGTTTCGCCCTGTGTCCTTGCTCCACAAGCATAACAACGTGCGCCTCTGTTTGTTTCACTGAGCACCTGCTGGCAACGTGCCCCTTTCTAGCACCGAAAACAATGCATGGGCCTGGGCCCAGTAATTCAACTCGAGCAGACCCCAACCCACGCGCACTCGCCTCAACAGCCGCAATCTTGCGGACTGCCGTGACTGGCACCGCACCCAGCATGTCCCCATGCTAGTGGATTTCGGCGGATTTCCCCGACTTTATGTCATCCACCGAACAATCTCCTGCCTCAGCCATAGCCGCCGCAACCTCCAAAGTGCTAACGGCGTCGTCGAGGTCCCTCAGTCGAACGTCGCTTGTTTTAACTGGCCGATTGATTCGCACGTTTAGGTCGCAGAGAACCTCACGCATTTTGGCCGCCAGCTTGTCCGCCTTCGCGCCGCAATCTGGACCCTTAATTTCCAGCAGGAGTCCTCCGGTTACCGCCGGCTTTGGCGGACTGTTTCGATGCCAAAATCTGCAAGTGTATTTTGGCCTTTGCCTCCTCCATTACTTTGGCATAAGTAACAGTGGAGCTTTCCGACACCGTAACTGTTACGGCCGCAGATGTTGGCACGCAATACTTTTGTTTTTTTCGCCTCTTTCGCTGTACCGGAAGGTGATGCCATCGTGGCGATCCGCTTTTCAGTGGCCCTTGATTTTTGGGCTTTTAGCCACTTCTACCCATGAACTGGCATTGGCGGTACCGGGTCATTCGATACCGACAGCACAGGGGAAGATCGACCAGCGGTGGGTAGGCAGGCTTCTTTTCCTCTTCGACCTTTGCCTTTTAGTCTTCTGTGGCTGCGACGATGGAGCCGATTGTAAAGGTGGTGATAGCCGTTGTGGTAACTCACCTCGACTCGTACCTGCCAATGGAGGTCGGATCACCCTATCGGGAAACATCTTGGCCTCAAATATAGCCAATTTTCTTCGATTAGGGACCCAATACGCTCCATGAGGTCCCCTCCATGCTTGGCCTGGTGTGCTAGCACCGGTCGATTGACGTGGCTGCTGTGTTCGGTGGATGGGCCTTTGTGTTTTTGTGCGGAGCAGATAAATCTCCTCCGTTAGTTTTTCCGTTTTAGCCGCAAGGCTGGCCAGCTGTGATCGCAATTCCTCGTTCTCCTTTTCAAGCCTTTTGATGTTTTCGCTTGTCTTGGTCCTTCGCGCAAGTTCTTCAGTCGCCGCCTTTATATCACGCACAGCTAGCCTTATACCCCTCACGAAATTGCCTTTAGGTTGCGAGAGCGATCTGCTACCTTTCAACGGCCTGAGATTTATTTCGATTTGTTGGCCAAGCTCACTGTCACTATGCGTCGACATTTCGCGGGCCAACTCCCAGGTCGGGCAGGCTTTTCGCCCCGGTGTTCGCCGGAGGTCAAAAGATCCTCTTCTGTTTCCATGCCTGTGGCGGCCTCTTCTTCAGAGGCTGGCTGGCTGACACTGCCGCATTTAGCAGCCACAACCGCAGCACTTGGGGGCTTGGCCCTACGCTTTCTTCCCCTTCCGATGGGGCCGACGGTGATATGGCCGAACCATCGGACGCGCTCCATCGCTCTCAATCGCCTGATTTGCTGGCGTATTATTGGCGCTTAAAGCGCCCACGCTTATCTCGTGTCGGCACCGCTGTACCACCCGACACGGCTCCTTCATTATTACTTTGCCCCTTAGTGTTGTGGGACCCGCGGTTGACGCTTGTGCATCCCCGCGATGCAGTGGATTGCCCCCAGATACGATGGGGCTGCCACAGAGCCTAAAGGCTGCTGGGTGGACTCCCGCTTTGGCGGGACCACCCTGGGGAATAGATTTTTGTCACACTGCATTTTTTTGGTTCCTTTTTGGTGCGGTCCCTGAACCCCTTCCCCAAGGCTTGGGACTGGGCCCCCAGCCATTCATCCCTGGGCACCTTAGACCAGGATTGGAATTTTGAAGGAGGTTTCTTCTCGCGGTCCCCTGCGGGGGCCCTCGTGCCCGTTAGGCTTACGGGCCGGTCCATTGGTGCACTTGGCACATCGCCGCACAGAGATCGCCTGGTATCGGTGCGCTTGGCACATCACCGCGTCACCCAGCATTGGTGCGCTTGGCACATCGCCGCGTGTGTTGCATCCCCGTCCGCTCTAATCAAAGAGCGATACCGGGAGCAACGACAAGCCTGTGAAGGCCCATCTCTTAGGCATTGCCCCGGGCGTTTCTAGTCCTAATGGAACTCGCAGGTACGCCAACCCCGGCCAGTTTTGGTCCGCGGCGGTTTCCCGCTACCACCCATATCTGGGTGGCGTTCCCCTATCCGCCACCTGGGGACGCGCCCGATGGGAGGACTGGCAACCCACACGGGACCCCGCAACCCAACCTAACCTAACCTTTTTTTTTTTGGGGAAATCATGGACTACCTCCGCCTGGGGAAAGGCGGAGGGCGTGCCGACTCTTACCGACTAAAACCACCCCGGTGTCTCGCACGTGGCGCGGGGCCGCGGGAATCCAAATTCTTCCGCAGCCCCACACCAGTGCTGGCCCGGTCTGTCCGGGCCTCGTCTCCTGCACGGGGGTGAGGTGTTCGACTACCCCGTGTATCGCCTCCAGAGGCGCGCGCCGACACCCGCTCGCGCCCGCCCGCCTCGGTCCATCGAAGAGGGGCGGGGACTTCCCAAGTCCTCGCCCTGGACCCATTCATGGGGGCCGGAAGAGCGCTAGTAGCGCCCTTTCGCGGCCCCAGCGGCATCTGGTCTTTGGCTCCGCCGCCAACCAAGTTTCGGCCGCGGAGGGTAGGAGAGCGGCGCCTGCAATACCGACACCCTCTCGCGGCCCCACCACCACCGCATCAACGGTGGCGGCCCGTCTGAGTCGCGGAGGATAGCGAGTGGCGCATCGCCATACCAACCCTCTTCCTCCGCGACTCCACCTCGGCTGCAGCGGTAAGGGAGTGGACCAACCCTCCCGCAGCAGCCCACCGACACATCCGAAGTGGGCTCGCCGAGTCCACACGGAGGGGCCGCCCGGGCCGGCCCCACCTCGGGCCAGCCAAGGTTCCTCTTGTTCACCGCGGGTGACCAAGCCACGGCTACTAAGCCCCCGACACGACAAGGCGGGAACCCGTCGGGGGAACCTAACCTAACCTAACCTAACCTTTTTTTTTTTGGGGAAATCCTCATGGACTACCTCCGCCTGGGAAAGGCGGAGGGCGTGCCGGACTTACCGGCTAAAACCACCCCGTGTCTCCTCGCACGTGCGGGGCCGCGGGAATCCAAATTCTTCCGCAGCCCCACACTAGTGCTGGCCCGGTCTGTCCGGGCCCGTCTCCTGCACGGGTAGTGAGGTGTTCGACTACCCGTGCATCGCCCTCAGGCGCGCGCGACACCCGCTCGCGCCTCCGCCTGGTCCATCGAAGAGGGGCGGGGACTTCCCAAGTCCCTCGCCCTGGACCCATTCATGGGGCCGGAGAGCGCTTAGTGGCGCCCGCTTTCGCGGCCCCAGCGGCGGATCTGGTCTCTGGCTCCGCCGCCAGCCAAGCGCCGCGGAGGAGAGCGGCGCCTCACAATACCGACACTCTCTCGCGGCCCCACCACCACATCAACGGTGCGGCCCGTCTGAGTCGCGGAGGATAGGCGAGTGGCGCATCGCCATACCAACACCCTCTTTCCGCGACTCCACCTCAGCTGCAGCGGTAAGGGAGCGGACCAACCCTCCTGCAGCAGCCCACCGACACACATCCGAAGTGGGCTCGCTGAGCCCATACGGAGTGGTTACTCAGGCCGGGCCCACCTGGGCCAGCCAAGGGTTCCTCTTTGTTCACCGTGGTGTAAGCCACGGCTACTAAGCCCCACCGCCACGACAAGCGGGAACCCGTTCGGGGAACCTAACCTAACCTAACCTAACCTAACCAACTACAACTTTGCTAATAACTTTGGCAAAATTGGTATTTTTCGTTCAAACTTTTCTAAAAAGTGTAACTAATTACTCCACATATGTATACAGGTATTTTTGAAACGCTCCCGAAAACGAAGACAGACAGTACTAACTATATCTTAGATGATGGGTGAAATATAAAATCGATCCTGATGAAAAAAATCATCTTTTCACAACGTTTTATTAGTTTTATTCACGCTCCATCGTGTTAGTATAAATCATCGTGTTAAATAAAACGTTAATTTCATTAAAATAAAACATGAAAATCTTAAACATTAAAGCAGCAAAATTTAAAATAAATAAACCATAAAATCATGACTAGGGTCAATATCCGCGTCGAAGCCAAACTCAACGTCACGTAAAAGAACGCTGAGCGATAGTGGAGGGTGTGTCTGCGCATGGGTACAGTCATGTTCTAAAGTACTACATGGTACTAGGCTGTTGTTTTATAATATTATAATAGTAATTAATGGTTTTATTGTAGAATCATAATAGGTACTTTACTAGCTACTTAGAACTTTGGAAGAGGTTGAAATCAAAATGATAATGTTTGTTTGAGCATTATTTTTATTTCTATCAAAAAAAAAAAAAAAAAAAAGGTATATATTTTACCTGTTGTCGGTAATTAATGATTTTGCGACAACATATTATTTTGAATTGCGGTATAGAAGTGCCGAGTTATAATCTTGTGTAATTTGTATTTATAGAACACCAGATTCCGACACATCTATTTTTTTAAAAATCTAGAACTTGTATTATTCAAATTAACTTCATTAAAAACATATCTATATATGGAGATTGGAACATAGACGTTCTCAAAGAGAATACGCAGAAAAGGAATTAATATCAGTCCTCAAGAACTTTAATTTGCTAACTCACATAAACTTCCACCTACTAGAAAAAATCTAGTATTGACCAAATAGTCAGTAATATTTCAACCAATAATGTGAATACTAATATACATAACTTAGCTCTCGGACCATGATACAGGTCAATCATTAATTTTCTATCTTCCAAAAATAACAATAATGTTAAATCAATAAAATATTGGTATTGGACTGAGACTGTGATTTCAATGAAAATAACATTAATAAATTTCTAGAATGCATAACAGCTTAAGCTTTGATGAAGTATACAGAGAAACATGCTGCAACAAGTCGTTTAACGTTTTCATGACCTTATACTTTTTTTCAAATTGTGTTTTTCACATGAAAAGGCAATAAACCTGTAAAAATAAATGGATAAGTAAGGGATTAAAATTATCGTGCATTAAAAAGAACATTATATTATAAATATATACATGATAAGCAAAAACTTTCACAAGAAATTATCTTATATATTCTAAAATATTAAAGAAATGTATATCAAAATCTCAACGAATAAATAATGATAAATATATTTTTAACTCTAAAAATAAATAAAAGGACATGGTCTATTATAAAACACACTGATAGTTCTGTTGATAAAAGTAATATTGAAAACTTAGTTTACCAAGATAAAACTATTAATAACCCTAATGATATATGTAACCTTATTAACAACTATTTTATTGAACTTACTCATAAAGATAATTTTGATGAATTGAATAATGACTTGAATAACATTAATATTCCCGCTCAAAGAGATAGCTTGTTTTTAACCCCAGTAACCGACACTGACATTATGAAAATTATTAACTCTTTGAATGATACACGCTACCGGTTATGACGAACTCACAACAAGAATAATTAAATTAAGTGCTAAACATATAGCAATTCCTCTGAGTTACATAATTAATTTGTCGTTAGAACAAGGAATTTCCTCTACTATAAAAATATCCGTAATTAGACCTCTATTTAAAAAGGTGATCGTACAAACATTGATAATTATAGGCCTATCATTATTAAATAATGGCAAAATTTTTGAAAAAGTAATGCATGATAAAATTAGTAAATTATAATAAGAATAATATTCTTGTTGACAATCAATTTGGATTTAGAAAAGTAGCTCCACTGCACTAGCTTGCTTTAATTTAGTTGCTGGTCACAGAAGCACTTAATAACAAAATGTCGACAATATCAATATTTCAGATATGAGCAAAGCATTTGACTTTGTCTCATAAACGATTACTTTTCAAACTTGAGGAGTATGGAATTAGAGGAAAGTCACATGATTGGTTTGCTATCTGTCGAATCGCCAGCAAAGAACATTACTCTCAAAATAGAAAATAATTCGAAAGCATATGAATCTGAACTTAAACCTAATAGTTGTGGTGTGCCGCAGGCAAGCATTCTAGCCATTTTATTCATTATTTATATTAATGATCTTGTAGTAACCTAAAACATAAATGCACATTGTTTGCTGACGACACTACACTAACCATAAGCTGTTTAAACAAAATAATCTCGAATTTGAAACTAATAATGAGTTACAAAATGCAGTGCAATGGCTACAAGAGAATAATCTACATGTAAATTTAAATAAAACTAAATTAATACAGTACCAAACTCTAAATTCAAAGTGCCACCCTGTTAAAATACAATATAATAATACTGTTTTGCAACCAGTACAATCTACATTATTTTAGGTATAATTATTGATGTAAATTGAACTGGAAAGAACATGTAGATAAAGTGTGTAAACTCGATAAATTTGTATTTGCTCTTCGCAAAACTAAGACTCACAGCCAGTAAAGAAACAGTCCTCAGTGCATATCATGGGTACGTCTCTTCAGTACTTCGTATGGATTAGTTATATGGGGTAATTCAGTGAATATAGGCAGGGCGTTTAAAGTACAAAAATGTATTAGATCCATGTGGCGCTAATTATTTAGATCATTATAAGCCATTATTTCAAAATTAAAGATACTTCCACTGCTGTCTCTATATTTTTGAAATATGTTTGTTCGTTAAGAGATATTCCTATCTATTTCCAATAAATGAACGTGTTTCCAAGAGGATCCAAGACAGAAACCCAAACCAATTGGTGGCACCATCCCAAAGACTTTATTTGTATATCAGTAATGCCCTGCATGGCAATAACAATCTTTAATAAGCTGCCACCACAGATCAGACAGTTGCCTATAAATAAATTTAAACATGCAATATTTTCTTGGCTTTTGGATATGTGTTTTATTCTGTTAACGATTTCATAGATTATAAATTTATAAATTATACATAAATGATACTCCCAATATTGTATTAATAATAATAATAATATATATTTACAATTGATAATTCCTATATAATGTTATAAATGTATAAATTTGTTTAAATAAGTACTATAAAGTGTTAAATATTATTCTAATTGTAATATTTCTACACCGAATACGGTAGTATGTGAATCATTCTATAATTTCAACATCTGTAATTACCATATACTAAGAAATAAACGATATTCTATTCTATTCTATTCTATTCTAAAAATAAAGTAGTTTGTAACAAGAAAACTTAAGCTAAGGGTGACACTGTCCATTATACCATTGGAACATGGAACATGGAAGCCAAATGTCGATGGTGTATTGGTGTTACTGGATGCTACTTCATCATCACTCATCAGAATCATCATCATCAATGCGAATGATAAATGTTTCCGTCATCAGGTTGACCACATGGTAATTTTTTCGGTATTCTTCCTCAACATTTAACTTTGCACAATTTTTATTCACCTTCTATTTACCTTTTCGTTCACTAGTTCAGTCATAAAACAATAGATATAAATAATTTTCTTTCCTTCCTTTTTAAAACCATCGTCGCGCGTCGTGCAAAAGCTGTGTGTGCGACTGTACATTGGAAACATCGCTTTTCAAAGCGCGGGAAGAATGAGGAACCAATAGCGTGCGCGCACAGTAATACTGGCGAGCATTCCCCGTCGCGCCCCTTCGTGCCACGCGCTGCCGCCGCCCGGCCGACTGTGTGTCACCTCGCGTCAGCGCCAACATAAATTCCCCAAATTTACCTACTAAGATTTGTTTGCAAGCGACATAAAATTAGAGCGGCAATTACAATAAAACTTGCAAGTAATTTTTAATAGTTTTGACGTACCTCTTTTCAAATCAAAGTATTGGATGGATTAAAAACGGAAAGTCAATAAAAGTAAAGTAAAATAATTATTTTTAGATTAATTACCTGTCGATCATAATTGCAATTGATTTTAACTATTAAATTATTCAATACCATTTTATTTCTATTTTCTTATACAAAATCAAAATAACCAAACCCAAGTAAGTACGTTTATTAATTTCAATATCATTTTTGTAGTAACGAACTGCTTGTTTCGTCAGGGTACAATTGATTGTCTAATTGTATTAAAAAATTACAACTATAACTTCTAAATTCCATATGAAAGAGTAGTCGTAGGGATCATATGGAAACTAAACTTATAAAATAAAAGTTGGCAATGTCATAACATTTGACGGTCTGTAGGAATGTTCAAAGTGTAGGCTTCAGTTTTGGCGGATTAATTATTGATTTTAGTTTTTGAGACAGTTCCGTGTTGACTTTGGACACGCATGCAACGACAGTTCAATTGTTTTTTTTATTAAATTCTGTTGTTATTACTTGGTATTACCTACTTGTTATTACGTGTTATTCTTGTTGTTACGTTTTGTGTTTCTTTTGTTTTAATAATGCCTAACGCGTACGTTTATAGTGCTCGTGAATACGGCAACATGTTAATGTGCCTTGGAGAAGCTCATGAGAATGCTTCGCGTGCATTACGAATTACCGAGAAAATTCCGACCGCTCGACACCCAGCTGACTCTCGTGATGTAGCAGCATTTCAGCGAGTGTTGGAAAATCGGCCCATTGCTCCAGTAGCGGCAGGAGGTGGAAGTCAAATGACTGTTCACTCGAGGCGCATTTAGATGTCGTTCGCCGGTATCCGAACCTAGGTACACAAGTATCGCTAAATTGTTAAGACGTCGGATGGAACAAATGTGTCGCCTGTTCAGTTCACAAAGTGTTAAGCGTAACCGAATGCGGCCATACAAAGTGCACAAAGTGCAGCTTTGAGTTCCCGGCGATCACGACCGCCGACGAGTTTTCTGCCGTTGGTTATTAGACCAGCAACAACGCGTGTGCCTGGTTCCATTGAGCACGTTATCTGGACGGACGAGTCGACATTTACCAGAAACGGCATGTGGAACCGAAGAAATACACGTGTATTCAGAGGTTAACCCGTACGCTGTTCGACAAACCGGGCACCAAACCCGATGGTCGGTTAACGTATGGGCAGGTTTATTTAAGGATCGCATACTGGGACCAGTGTTTCTGCCACAGCGACTTAACGGACAGGGATACCCTTTATAAATGAACAGTTGGTTGACATTTTAGACGACCTATCGTTGGATGAATATCGCCGTACATGGTTCCAGCATGATGGTGCACCTCCACATGTCGTGAGGTTCGTCCGTGAGCGCCTTACCGAATTATTTGATGATCGCTGGATTGGCAGACTAGGACCACACGCTTGTACCTCGCTCACCAGATCTGACCCGTTAGACTTCTTTCTGTGGGTATGTGAAAGAAAGGGTTTTTAATCGTGAGTGTGATAGTGCTGACGAAATGCGCCAAAGGATCGTGGATGTTTTCGACAAACTACGTGCGGACTGTGTCGAAGACTACACGATAATGCCCGCCTGCATGAGAGACAACTGAGCCCACATCTGCCTCGAAATGAATGGAGCACAATTTGAGCCGCATCTCATAAGACCACGGAGGATTTAGAGCGGTAAGCTGTTTCATATATTTTTTTTAAATAACTTGGTACTGAACTGATCTGAATAGGTACATTGAATACATCAGAATAATAAACATACCTACACGATGAATAAAACGCATAACTCTAACCTTGTTAACTTTTCATTTAAGTATTTTTTCATTAGCGGGAATCGAACCAGTTATTTGGTTTATTTAACCTGTGAATTTGAATTAAAAGTGGCTACGTGGAGACAAGCACAGTGGCAAAAAATAGTAGAGTTAAGTAGATAAGTTAGGTATTTAGACAAGTGTTGTAAATGTATGTATTGTGGTACCATCACTAGTTACGGGCCGCGCAATTCGGCGTTCGCGCGATTGACTCCCTAGTCAGCTGATTGTAATTCAGTAATTCCACTGCTGCTTTTATGTTTAAGTATTTTCATGTTTTATTTTAATGAAATTAACGTTTTATTTAACACGATGATTTATACTAACACGATGGAGCGTGAATAAAGCTAATAAAACGTTGTGAAAAGATGAATTTTTTCATCAGGATCGATTTTATATTTCACCCATCATCTAAGATATAGTTAGTACTGTCGTCTGTCTTCGTTTTCGGGAGCGTTTCAAAATACCCTGTATATAGTTTTCTTTGTAAATTTTCTTCTTTTTATAATTAATTTTCATATTTTCATTCTTTATAATCGTAAATTCATAATAAAAACATAAATTCTATAACTTTGCACAAAATTGGTCTTTTTATTCAAATTTTCATTTTAAATAGTGTAATTAATTGCCGCTCGTATTCTCCTAGTTTTCTTTGTAAATTTTCACTGTTAAATAATTAATTTTTCATTTTTCGTTTTCTTATAGTCGTAATTTCATTAAATTTTTAAATTTTTACAAATCTTCGTTTATTTTTGCTCTTTTGCTCCTGTGGGTCCGTCGCGTGTGAAACTGCCATCCGCATTCTAACCTGCACAATAAAACACACGGAAATAGGAAAAATTCGACCTCCCACCCTCCGTTCTTGCTTACTTACGTTAATTTTGTAATCTAATTTTTAATAAATCTATATTTTTACTAAATTTTGTTTTATCGTCTTAATATATTTCTAGTTCTTTTATTATTGTAAAATATTATAAAATGGCTCCTGGCAGTAATGAATCGCCCTTTTGCCAGCGACAGCAGAAGAAATCACAAATGTTCCTAAGTATACGGAAGTCGTTAATAAATTGGTAGCATGCATTGTGAACGCGGTCAACGACGGTAAAGTGTCACAGCCAATAAGCGCCTTATCACAGTTGCTTCGGAAGAAATAAGGAGAGCAAACGGTCCTTACTAATATTACATCCACGCTGTCTACTCCGCCGAGGACCTCAAAATGATATTATCACTTGTGTGCGTGAAGAAGGCTCATTTCAAGAACTCAGTTAGCAGCGCTACTTTGGGGCGATCATCTTACGCCCAGTTGCTTCTTCAAACGCTAATCAATCACCTAAGATAAATAACCACGGGGCTACCTCCCTTCAACCAAACCAGCAATAATCATTACCCCAAAATAGACGTAAAAATAAGCAGGAAGTGATTGACGTTTGGCGCAAAGTATCAGCTTCGCGCCACCAGATATGCACCGGCTCGTGTTCAAACTGTGTCACAATAAATTAAGGGTCGAGTTTGATAACGAACAGCAGCGTGACGAAACTCTAACGCGTCTATTGAATTCTAAGGTAGTGACAGCTGAACCTGCACGTAAACTCAGGCCCATGATAATTCTGAAAGAATTTCTATTGACACCCAGCTGAAGAATTAGTGGATATTATTAAAATGCAAAATTCTGAACTATCTGATATTATTGCAGAACAGGATGACTTAAAATTTTGCTTTAAACGCACTAACAGAGACCCAAACTTATACAATGCAGTCTTTCGATCTCAACCCACAGTTTGGAAAAATCATTAGCATGTGTAAACTATCCATCGATCATCAGCGTATACACGTTGAGGAATTCTCGCCATTTATGCAATGTCATAATTGTTACCAGTTTGGGCACAAAGAATAAATGCACTTCGGAACTGCATGTGGTCACTGTGCAACCGCACAATCAGACAATTGTCCTAAAAAGATAACCCGGACTGCGCTCAGTGTATCAACTGTGTCGCACATAACACCAAGTACAGCACAAAACTTGATACCAAACATAAGGCTACATCCACTTATTACCCCAGGCTGCGAGCCATAAAGAAAGAATCATAAACCATAGATTATGGATCAAGTCAATAAACTCGAAGTATTACAGTGTAACTTAGATAAGTCAAAGAACAGTCAACACGAATTTATTTTTTCTTTTATGGTCAACCGAGATAGCTCTGGTGTCAGAACCCTATGTTGGATCTAGCAATATTATTAAATCTATCCCTGGTATCAACATATTTCAGTTCTCCAATGGTAACAGGGTTAAAGCGTGCATTATGACAAAATCTGGCTGTGGTTCCGTACTGGTCTATCCCAATTCTCGTCAGCTAACCTTAGTGCGGTTCAATTAAATATTGGGGCCAACTATACATAGCATCTGTTTATATAGAACCTAATAGTGACGATGACAATACATTGCAACGGTTAGACACCTTTGTAAAATGACCAGTAACTGCCATCAGCTGGTTGGCGGCGATTTTAACGGTTGGCACCCTATCTGGGGTAGCGACGGGCAAACTCGCGGGGAATGAAGTTATAGACATCGCTTATGCAATGACATGTTTTTCTGTAATAGACCATACTCCTACTTTCGAGACAGTATCTTATGGGCGAGTGCGCAGCTCTTATATTGATTTTACACTTGCCTCTAGCTCTATATATGACCGGATTACAGACTGGAAAGTGGATCCATCAATCTGTCTGTCTTCTGAACACAGGGCGGTGATATTCACTGTCGCAACTCATGGTGAAAAAACCAACAAAACAACCAGTACATTCAGATACAATACGAATAATATAAAATGGAAGAACTAAAGCCTTCCTTTGAAGCCAAAATTGTGGAATATGTACCCCAAAATGTAATGGTTGAACAGATGCAGGCAAATGAACTAAAAATTACATAATCTCAGTTACATCGGCAATTCAAAAACATGTGATGAAGCTACTTCCAAGGTCAACTGGTCGAAAATACCGTTGCCCTTGGTGGACTGATGAACTTGAATGTCTCAAAACAGGTTATACGTAACCATCATAACATACAAAAACTCCGCCGACAAAATAAACCACTTGAATATGCCCTATTGAAAAGAACCTTAAAATTGCTTACTCAAAACCTTCATAGAAACTTCCACGCGACACTGAGACTTTTGTGAAAGGCAAGGGAAGGAGGATGTATGGTCCGTTACAAACAGAATTATCAAATCACGCCCACCTGCTCTACCTCCAGCAACACTAAAGAAAAGCGATGGTTCATACACCACCTCCAGTCTGGAAACTGCCCAAGCTCTTCTCGATAAATTTTTCCCCGATGATGACCTAAATGATACAACAATTCAAGAAAAAGCCCGGAACCTCGCAATTACCTCACCAAATACTCCGGATGAACCCCTTTTTACCTACGAAGAAATTCTCAGTAGCTTAAATAGTATGAATCCAGCACCCAGCACCAGACCATCTTACTTCATATTTGCTTACTATTTGTCAAAAGCTTCCCAGACCTCATCACTTCAGTAATTAATCGTTGCTTTAGACTAGGATATTTTCCAGATATTTGGAAGAAAGCTTTTATTAAAATTCTCCCTAAGCCTCACAAGGATGACTACCTAAATATCTCTTCCTTCCCCCATAGGTCTGATTAATGTTTTGGAAAATTGTTTGAAAACTTGTTATACGAGATTAACATACTTCATGCACCAGAAAGATCTTTTAATCCAGCACAGTTCGGTTTTAAAGAACAAACCTCTACCGTCAATGCATTAACCAATATAATAGATACAATCAACCATGCCATAGCCAATAAAAGCAGGTACTCTCCAGTTTCTTTAGATATCAAGCTGCCTTTGATTGCGCTTGGTGGCCGGCAATATACCGCCGACTACATAAAATGGATGCCCCGTAATATCTATTCTATCCTGCGTAGCTACTTTCAAAATCGATCTGCAGCTATATTAGTAGTATAGTTGTAGCACGAATAGGTCGGCTCCACCGGGGCAGGACCACGCTCTCACAGAATACCAGCGTAAAATAACAGCTTAACACTGCTGTGTTTCGTATGGTGAGAGTGGAGAACCAGATACCCTTTTTACAGGAAAAGAGGCATTCCATCTTAGTCCTCACGGGAAACAACGCATCTGCATTTTGATTCTTTATTGAGGATAAATCTAGATGTCTATAGGTCACAGCAGCCACTTACCATCAGGTGGACTGTGTGCTCGTTTATCACCATATCCTATAAAAAAGCAGCTAGTAAACTCTGACGAGAGTTGCGTCAGGGTTCGGTCTGTGGCCCCTTTTTTGAATTTAATTGTGGATGAACTTCTTGACATAGACATGCCACCTGGAGTTGATACAAGCATTTGCGGATGATATAGTCCACCTTGTACACGCCAAATATAGTAATGATTTACAGCTTAACGCAAATAATGCTCTAAATATAATAACTGAATGGGGTCGCAAGATGAAACTTACTTTTGGAGTTGCCAAAACACAGGCCATCGCATTTACTTGCAAGGCTGCAAAATGCAAACTATATATCTGGTCATCAGGTGATTTTTCCAACGAGATTAAACTTCTAGGTATTTTAATAGACAAACAGCTAAAATTCATCAAACATGTAGATTACATCGTCAACAAGTCCGTAAACTATACACTAGGCTAATAATATTCGTCAAGCCCACTTGGGGTATCCATTCCAGAATATAGAAATTATTTATAGACATGTAATTGAGCCAATAGTCTGTTATGCTGCCTCTATCTGGCAATCTGCAATCAGGTACAAGTGCGTGAGAGAAACTACTCTCTTTGCAGAAACTTTGCCCTTAGAATCATCCGTGGCTTTGGGACCGTGAGTACAGTGGCTTGCATATCACTTGCCCAACTATGCCCGCTCCAATAAAAATACAGGAAATAGCAGACAATGAGCACAAGAATCACACATGTATCACAGTACCTACCTTCTGATATCACACTAGACGTTCCGCTTCAACCAGAAATCTATTACACCCGTCTTTGCGAAAACCTATCAAATTTACTGAAAACTAACACCAACAGATGATGTTAAAAATGTCTACCAAATTTACACCGATGGTAGCAAGCACAACAATAAAGTAGGTGCCGCATTTGTGATATACAAACCAACCGGAAAAACTAACACGTAAATATAAATTACATGACTCGTGTTCAGTCTTTCAAGCCGAACTCCTCGCCATTTCAAAAGCCTGCGAATGGATTATGGAACACAAAATCAATCCCACACTATTATCCGACAGTAAAGTGGTAGAGCCGCGCTGCAGCCTGCTGTACCATGGATGGGCGGCTCGAACCGGGGCGGTACCACGACCTCACAGAATACCAACGTAAAGTAGGAGCTGCTTCTGCGTTTCCCTTGGTTAGTGCAGGTGGAGGCTAATCCCCCATAACATGGTAGCGGAATTTAAAAGAAAGAACTACCCCAGGAGTACCAGCACTCCTGGTAATGGAGAATCTCTCACTGAGCATCCACGGTCAAGCTACCTCTTCCTGAGCGTGGGTGCTCAGGCTGCCCCCGTATTCTGGGGCAAAATCCCTTCTATACTAACACTGCACGGGGCAAACAGAGCAATAAAACCATGGCGACCCCTGCCACGCTATCTGTGGACTTCTGCAACATCAGGGGACTTCACTCGAACCTTAACGCCGTTCACTAACATCTAGAGACGGCGAAGCCGGCCTTGCCCTTTTGACCGAGACGCAGGTGTCCTCTCCGGATGATACTTCGTACCTGTCCTACCCGGGGTACAAATTAGAACACTTCTTTGTGCCCCGGGCTGGGTTGCGTATACGTCAGAGAGATATCTGTTCTCGACGCCTCGGCAGTCTTGAAGGTACGGACCTGTCCATCCTATGGCTGCGCGTAGACAGGCGACGACCATCCCCGCGTCTACGGCTGCCTGTATAGGTCCCATAGCGGTAATGCTGACACAAACCGACTCATCGACCACATCCAAATGGCTACAGATTTCTTGCTACAACAGATCCCATCCGTAGAGATCGTGATACTTGGCGATTTTAACGCCCACCACGCTGAATGGCTCGGTTCACGTTTAACCGATCATGCGGAGATCTGTTTATGACTTTGCCTGGCATATGGTCTGACACAACTGATTACTTCCCTACACGGATTCCAGATGTGGAGGATCATACACCTTCCCTGTTGGATCTTCTGCTGACCTCTCATCCGGACGGATATCAGGTTTCCGTCGATGCCCCTCTTGGCTTTTCGGACCATTGTCTGATCCAGGTGTGGTGCCACTCACGCTCTCCTCGCGGTTGCGTTCTGCAGGTTGCCGCCGTGTTTGGGTATTACAGGTCGGCGGATTGGGATGGAATGCGGTCTTTCTTTGCATCCTACCCATGGGGGGCGGGTTTGCTTCTCGCCGGATGATCCCAGCGCTGTTGCTGCTCTGTCACCGATGTGGTGCTACAGGAATGGAACTATTTATTCCATCATCTGTGGTACCCATCGGTGGCGATCGCAGCCTGGTTTGGTCGCTCCTGTAAGACTGCATTACGCAGTAAGCGGGAGTGTTATCAGGCCTGGGCTGAGGCTTCAGGCGGCTCGGGATGTAAACACCACATGGCAAAAAGAAGTATAACTTCGCCTCCAGGTCTTTCAAAGAGTTATTGCCAGGCAAAGTCAGAGCACATAGGCAGAATTGGCGAGAAACTAGTTCGCCTTCCTTCAGAACCCGTGCATTCTGGTCTCGCCAAGGCTGTCCAAGGAAATTTCTGTAAGCCATCACTACCATCTCTGCACAGGAGGATGACTCACTGGCCCACGACGCAAAAGCCGACCTTTTGGCTCCCTTTTTGCGTCAACTCGACTCTTGATGACAGGGGACACACCGCCGACCATCCCGCAGTGTGAGTGCTCTATGCCTGATGTGCGATTCACACAGTGCTCAGTACATAAAAGCACTCCTCCCTGGACATCCACAAGTCGAGTGGGCCTGATGGAATCCCGCCAATTGTGCTGAGGACGTGCGCTCCAGAGTTGGCACCGGTTCTAACGCGTCTTTTTCGGTACTCCTACTCCCTAGGCGTTGTCCAATTCATGGAAGACAGCTTTCGTGCACCGATCCTAAAAAGGTAACCGCTCTGATCCGTCCAATTACAGGCCTATCGCCATCACCTCCTTGTTCTCGAAAATAATGGGTCAATTATTAACTGCCAGCTCATGTGGTACCTTGAGGAGCACCAGCTAATTAGTGACCGCCAGTACGGTTTCCGTCGGTCGTTCAGCTGGTGATCTTCTTGTTTACCTAACACATAGATGGGCGCAGGCGATCGAGTCCGTGGGAGGCATTGGCCGTTAGTTTGGATATAGCGAAGGCCTTCGATCGGGTTCTGGCACAAAGCGCTTTCGAAGCTTCCTGGGCTTCCTGAGAAATGTGCAATTGGATCACCAGTTTTGGCTGATCGGAGCATCAAGGTAGGTAGACGGTGCGTGCTCCGATTACAAGACTATTAACGCTGGTGTTCCACAGGCGTGCTATCACCAACGCTGTTTCTTCTGCATATCAATGATATGTTGCAAACCGGTAACATTCATTGCTATGCGGATGACAGCACTGGTGATGTTTCACACCGGCCATGCCAATATTTCTCGGGAAAACGTCGCCGAGTACCGAACAAACTAGTGTTGAAGTCGAGACTTTGTTGGACAAAGTCCGGATTGGGCGACTAAATCTAGTCCAGTTCAATCCCCAGAAGACACAAGTTTGCGCGTTTACCGCTAAGGAACCTTTGTCGTATCACCTCAGTTTCAAGGCACTCCTTGTTGCCTCAGCCAGTATCGGAATCCTCGGCGTTGACATATCGAGTGGCAGTTTCGTGGTCACTTCAGAGAAGGCAAAATTAGCCTCTAAAAGCTTGGCGTGCTCAGTAGAGCGGGCATTATTTCATGCCGGCACACCGCCTGCAAATTTACAAGGCGCAGGTTCGGCCTCACATGGAATACTGTTCCCATCTCTGGGCAGGGCTCCCCAGTGCCAGCTCCTTCCACTTGACCGCATTCAGCGCAAGCGGATCGGAATCGTCGACGACCGAGTTCTTTCCGATCGGCTTGACTCACTAGCACTGCGTAGATATGTTGCATCTCTTTGCGTATTTTATCGCATGTACCATTGGAGTGTTTGAGGAATTGTTCGGACTAATTCCAGCCGCTCAATTTGACCATCGCACATCGCGACAAAACTCGCGATACCATCCATACCATCTGGATGATTGGCGGTCCACCACTGTGCGATTTAGAAGATGTTTCTTCCTCGCACAACTTCCTTGTGGAACCGATTACCACCAGCGATTTTTCCGGACCGATACGACGGGACCTTCAAGAAAGAGCCTACCTTTTTAAAAGCCCGGCAACGCATCTGCAATTCCCCTGTTGCAGTTGTTCGCGGCGGCGGTAGTCACTAACATCAGGTGAACCGCAGGCTGTTTGCCCCTCCTATAAAAAAAAAAAAAATCAGGACTTCAAGAAATTGCTAACGAAAATAGTTATAACTCCCTCGTAGTATCGATCCATAGGATAATACATCAGATTGAATCACTTAATTTAAAAGTAACTTTTGCTGGATTAAAGGTCATACTGAATTTCTGGCACGAAGAAGCGGATGCAGCCGTTAAAAGCGCGGCAGCCTCACACCGATCTTTATGAATTTGCCAAATTCAATAACCCATGTAAAATATCTTAATCGACAGCACGCCATTAACGAAACGGAAGAATTTTACCTAAGTAACAAAGGCATATACACCAAATCTCTTTGTCCTACATACGAGCAACTCACCCTAACTGTTAAAGCACTTGCACCTAACTTGCCATAACCCAATATCTTAGCAATCATGGATATCATAAGGAATACTTACATCGTTTAAAATAACAAATGATAATAAATGCCCATGCGATCAAACGAGCGTACAATCTATGACACATCTCATAAGAAACTGCACTGTATTTATCAAAACAAGAATGGAACACGAGGTTGCATGCACTGTTTTAAGGATAGAACCATATAATTTATCAGAAATAATTTCAAAGTAACTACTACACAAACTTTTAAAGCTCATGTCAACTATATTATAAGTAAATTAAAAACTCAACAATAATACAGCTATAGTAAATTAAAATTATGAAGCATTTGTAAATTAACTAAATTTAAGAAAAAGTAAAATAATTAATAAATAAGATAATCTTTGTATATAAATCGTAATATTTGTTTTATTAATATTATATATAGTCTATAATAGAAATATATATAATAAATATATTTATTACCATTAATCAAATTAATTTTCTACTTGTCTTAAGTAAAACATAAACAAAACTCAAAATTATAAAAAAAAATATTATGTGAACCATTGTGAAAAGATCTCAGATGTAAATATTAACGGTAAACAAAGCAAAATGCGGACCATAAAATAAATTCATTTTAAACAAAACTCGAAAACCATAAGGAATTGTATACCGATAGCAATTCCTCATGGGATAAAATTAAAAAAAAAACCTAACCTAACCTAACCTAACCTAACCTAACCTAACCTTTTTTTTTTTTTTTCGGAAATCTCATGGACTACCTCCGCCTGGGGAAGGCGGAGGGCGTGGACTCTTACCGGCTAAAACCACCCATGTCTCCTCACGTGCGCAGCAGGCCGCGGATCTAATTCTTCCGCAGCCCCACACTGTGCTGGCCCGGTCTGTCGGGCCTCGTCTCTACACGGGGTAGTGAGGTGTTCGACTCCCCGTGCATCGCCTCAGAGCGCGCGCCGACACCCGCTCGCGCCTCCACCTCGGGTCCATCGAAGAGGGGCGGGACTTCAAGTCCCTCGCCCTGGACCCATTCATGGGGCCGGAAGGCGCTTAGTAGCGCCCGCTTTCGCAGCCCCAGCGGCGGATCTGGTCTCTGGCTCGCCGCCAACCAATTCGGCCGCGGAGGTGGGAGGCGCCTCGCAATACCGACCTCCTCTCCCCGCGGCCCCACCACAACCGCATCAACGGTGCGGCCCCGTCTGAGTCGCGGAGGATAGGGCGAGTGGCGCATCGCCATACCAACACCTCTTCCTCCGCGACTCCACCTCGGCTGCAGCGGTGAGGCGGACCAGCCCCTCCGCAGCAGCCCACCGACACATCCGAAGTGGGCTCGCCGAGCCCACACAGATGGCCACCTCAGGCCGGCCACCTCCAGGCCAGCCAAGGGTTCCTCTTTGTTCACCGCGGGTGACCAAGCCACGGCATAAGCCCCCGCCACGACAAGGCGGGAACCCGTTCGGGGAACCTAACTAACCTAACCTAACCTTTTTTTTTTTTTTTTCGGGGAAATCATGGACCACCTCCGCCTGGGGAAAGGCGGAGGGCGCCGGACCTTACCGGCTAAAACCACCCGGTGTCTCCTCGCATCGGGGCCGCGGAATCCAAATTCTTCCGCAGCCCCATACTAGTGCTGGCCCGTCTGTCCGGGCCTCGTCTCCCTACCGGGTAGTGAGGTGTTGATCACTCCCCGCATCGCCTCAGAGGCGCGCGCCGACACCGCTCGCGCCTACGCCTCGGGTCTATCGAAGAGGGGCGGGACTTCCCAAGTCCCGCGCCCTGGACCCATTCATGGGGCCGGAAGAGCGCTAGTAGCGCCTGCTTTCGCGGCCCCAGCGGCGAATCTGGTCTTTGGCCCGCCGCCAACCAAGTTTCGGCCGCGGAGGGTAGGGAGCGGCGCCTCGCACACACACCTCCCCGCGGCCCCACCACCACCGCATCAACGGTGCGGCCCCGTCTGAGTCGCGGAGATAGGGCGAGTGGCGCATCGCCACCAACACCTCTTCCTCCGCGATCCACCTCGGCTGCAGCGGTAAGTGAGCGGACCAACCTCCCGCAGCAGCCCACCGACACACATCCGAAGTGGGCTCGCCGAGCCCACACGGAGTTACCTCGGGCCGGCCCTACACCTCGGGCCAGCCAAGGTTCTCTTTGTTCACTGCGGATGACCAAGCCACGGCTACATTAAGCCCCCGCCACGACAAGGCGGAACCCGTCTGGGGGAACCTAACCTAACCTAACCTAACCTAACCTAACCAAACTACAACTTTGCTAATAACTTTGCTGAATATACGTCTTTTCGTTGAAATTTTCTTTAAGTAGTGTAACTAATTGCCCTTCGTATTTCTTATAGTTTTCTTAGTAAATTTTAACTGTTATTTAATTAATTTTCACATTTTCCTTTCTTTTATAGTCTTAAATTAAATAAAACATAAATTCATCTATAATTTTACTGAAAATTGGTCTTTCCGTTCAAATTTTCTTTTCAAATAGTGTATTTAATTGCCCCGTAGTTTCCTTATGTTTTATTAGTAAATCTCACATTTTAATAACAAATATTCATAAAATTTTTCTTAGAGTCGTATTTTCATAAAATTTTTAAAATTTATAAATCTTCATTTTCTGCTCTTTTGCTTCAGTTAGGTCCGTCTAGTGTAGAAACCGCCATCTGCACTCTTATCTGCAAAAAATAACACACGAAATCAGAAAAATCGCCCTCCCACCCTCCCGGTTTTTATTGCTTAGGTAGAATTGTAATACTTAGTTTATAAACTGCAACTTATTGCCCCAAACATTTTTTTTGTGCTTAGATAATAAAATAATATATAGTATATATATTTGCGCCTAGCAATTTTAAAGAAGTAATATTATTACAATTTAATTTTATAATTTTATCTTAAATAAATTAAAAATATACAAAATGCCTATCATGAGGATGACCCAAACCAGACCTTTAAAACCCTAGCACCTCAGGAAATAATGCATGCCTGCCTCCTCTGGGGATGTGACTAACTTGCCATCGTTTACGGAAGTAATTAAAAGCTTACAAAATTTATTACTGCAACCATACAAGATGGGCGTACGACTATTAATAAAAGGCTAATTATTAGGGCCACAGAAGAAGTTCAGAGTGCAACTTGTTCACAACTATGCAATTGCCTTCATCTGCATTACCACCTGTACAATCTGAAAGTGAAAAACGGATTACATTAAGAACATGAAAGATGATATTATTTCTGGAATTAAGATCGAACTAGACAAACTTAGCAGGAGACTAACACCATCAAAGACTTTGTCACATCCAATTGGGAAGAAGACGGCTTCACTAAGGTAATGAGCCGGAAAAACAAAAGAATAATATGCAGCAGCTGTAAATAAAATTGCCTCCCGAACAAATATACAATAATGGTAGAGTCTTCAAATCCAGCCACACTGGCGAGGACATTATAAGCGAGGTCAAAAATAAAACGATGTAAAATAGGAATAGGCATTACGGGAATACGGAAAAAATCACAAAAGATAGCCATCACTAGACACTGATAAGGATCGTGAAACATTCAGCGCTGCTATAAAAGCCAACTCTAAAATCTCAATGTGTCACTTCCGACAGTGAGAAATCCGATGGTACGTCTGATGGAGTCACACCGGATGTAAATGATGACAAAATCATTGATGCTATACTAGCAAAATAAGAATATCGCCGATAGCATCATTGAAACCGATATCTCATGAGGATCATTAGAGGAAGGTCGAACTAATTTAGTTAGAAATGTAATACAAGTAAGCCGGCCCTATGGAATGCTAATGATCAATAAGAAAAAAAGCTTGGATATCAGATGATTACAGTTATCGATCAGTCCCCGGTACTCCAATGCTATAATTGTCAAGGTTTTGGCCACAAATCTATACATGCACGTCAGAAATTAAATGTATACTGCGCAGAAAATCACGACACCAGAAGCTGTCCACGAAGGAACCAAACCCATGTTGCGCAAATTGTCACAAAGGAGAGGAAAATAAAAGGATCACCAGCATATAGCCAGGAATGTCAAGAGTGGCAAAAGTGGGACAGAATAGCCAGAATGTCGGTAAGGTACTGCTAAGGGCACTCTATAAAGATCAATAGCAATGTGTTGCAAGCATGTGCCCGGATCCTATGCTGGGCGGGACGGACTCACAATGCTTCAGTGCAACTTAGCAGGGATATGCAGCGACACACGAATTAAAACAATACATCGTTAATAAAGGATATGATATATTTATAACTGAGCCATATGTCGGCAAAACAAACACCTCAATCACATAAACGGCTACAGTTTGTATCAACATTCAAAAATGGCAGCAGAGTTAAAGCATGCATAGCAATAAAAACAACTTAGGATCTTACCTTGGTATAAACAGTGCTGCACCACAAATCTATGCACCGTCCAGCTGTCCCTAAAAGACTCAAAACTGCTACTTTATTCTTATGTCGAACCAGATGTTGACGAGGAAAACACGCTCAACCACCTAGAACAAATTCTTAAGACTAGCGACACAACGAGACGTATCATCTGTGGTGACTTTAACGGCTGGCATACGACATGGGATCAACTAAAATCAACAAAAGGGGAAAAAATAATGGACCTATTATGGCTAATGAATTCAAACATCTGCAACACTGACTCACAACCAACTTTTGAAACAACTACACGGACAAATAAGAACTTCTATAGTTGATCTCACATTAGCTTCCGATAATATTGTCTCAACGTTAGAAATTGGAAAGTAAATTGCGAAGCATGTCCTATATCAGATCACGCTATAGACTTTGTTTTGAAATGAAACACGATAAACCGAAGAAGAAAGCGTCAACTACTACATTTAGATATAAAACAGATAAAACAGACTGAAAACCGTAACAGAAGAAATAAAAACACATGCAAGCAGCCGAACTAGACCAGATATAAATAAACTAAATGCAGAACAATAGACAATTACGTTGATAACATCACCAAAACTATTATCAGGGCGTGCGAGGACTATCCGTAGGAAAGTCGCAAACAGCCACATCCCTTGTGGAATGACGAACTTACTAACCTAAAAAGAATGTAATACACATACACCATCGAATCCAGGACCTTAAAAAGGCAAAAAATATCAACAACATTCTAAAAGAGCAAGAAGTTGCTCGAGCACAATATTCAACGGCCATTCAGAAAGCTTCAAATGAACACTTTCGCAACTTCTGCTCAAAGTAAGGAAAGGAAGACGTTTGGTTCTTACAAATATAATTCTCAAAGATCTGCCACAGCCACAACCGCCTACTACTTTAAGAATTAATGGCAACGAATACACAAAGTCAAGTCAGAATCAAATTGTTTGATTAACACTTTTTTCCCGATGACAATCAAGCTAATGACAATCAATTTCAGCAACAAATCAGAACAGAAACTATCCTCCGAACACAGAAAACGAAAAAGATTTTACAATAGACGAAATCATAGAAGGATCAAATCAATGAATCACAAAAAGCACCTGGACTAGACCATCTCACATCTGACATATGTCAGCACTTTATTGAAACGTATCCACACAAGTCACTAACCTCTTCAACAGGTGTCTATCTTACACACTTTCCTACCTCCTGAAAACAGCTTATAAAACAATCCCCAAGCCAAATAAACAAGATTACAACGACGTATCATCATATAGACCCATTGACTTATCAATGTTTTTGCAAACTCTTAGAAAAGTTAATAGCTAATAGATTAACATATTACATGTACATTAATAACACAGCAAATGATAGACAATACGGATTTAAAGAACAAAAGACTACTACGGATGCATTACGAGATGCAATAAGCCATATCTACAAGCAAAGGCACAAAATAAACTAGTAGCCGCAATCTCACTCGACATAGAAGGCGCTTTCAATCATACATGGTGGCCAGCACTCCTATATAGATTAAAGAAGCAAATGCCCAAGAAACCTGTACAGAATTATTCAAAGTTATATTCAAAATCGAAAAATTAAATTAAATTATTCAGACGCAACTGTATCAAAGAACAAACTAGAGGATGCATCCAAGGATCGGTTCTGGACCCATCTTCTGGAATCTTATAATGGACGATTTACTAGACATAACCCTACCCACTGGCAACTACATCCAAGCCTATGCAGATGATGTCTTTTAATTTGCGCTGGTAAAGATGTAACTGAGCTGGAAAATGTTGCAAATCACATATTACAGGAAATATGTATACATGGGGACTAAGAAACAATCTAAGATTTGGACACCAGAAAACTCAAATGATAACTTGCACACCAAAAGCAAAAACCGCTAAAATCACTATGAACTAAGACGTTTTACAATTCACAGAACAAGTTAAATTACTCGGCGTTATAATAGATCAACATTTTAAATTCATCAACCACTGCAATTATGTAAATTACATAAAGCGCAATTTTAAAAAAAAAACTAAGTCTAATCATTCGACTTACATGAGGAGTGAAATCCTAAAAAGTGTCAGTCATTTACAAGCAAGTCATCGAGCCTATCATAACTTATGCCGCTGAGATAGCGCAACAAAATACAAATCAGTTACAAAAGCCTTACTTAGTCTACAGAGGGGATTTGCAATTAAAATAATAAGAGGATTCCGGACACTTTCTACAACTGCAGCCATTGCATGACACCGTTACACCTTAAAATAAAAGAAATTAGCCGACAACGAACGAACGAAAATAAATGGAATAAGTAAATATTTACCTGACGACATAACCTTGAACAAAAAAAAAACCTCCTAAAAAATGATTGCACCCCGCGGAACGTGTTACAATAGCTATACAAAAAATAACAAACTTAGAAGACCTAAAAGAATATTGTACGACTAATAGTGTTAAAATATATACGGACGGTAGCAAACATGATGAAGCAGTAAGCGCTGCATATGTACGTTATATATTTTCCTGATAGGAAACCAAACGCCTAAAATTACATAGCACTTGTACGGTTTTCCAGGCCGAATGCTTAGCGATCGAAAGGGTATGTAATGAATGCATAAAATGAGACTGACAGACGTTTGCATTTTCTCTGACTCCATGTCCACTCTCTTCGAAATTGCAAACCGCAGCAGCACCCATCCGATTATAAACAATATACACGAAGCATAAAAATACTAAGAAATACAGGAAGAATAGAATTATACTGGATCAAAGCTCATCATGGATTACTAGGAACGAAAGAGCGGACACGGAGGCAAAGAAAGCAGCGACACTTCACAAAACAGACTATGATAACTTCCCTATCTCATACGATAAACGGCTACGAAAACAGGACACCGAACAAGCACATGAATTGAATACTCGAGTTCAACAACTGGCGCTCATATAAAGCAGGTTGCCCAAACTGGAAACATTAAAGCTTTAAGAGAGAAAGCTAAAATCACCTTCTGAACTAACCCAAAATACTCACAGGACACGGGTATCATAAGAGCTATTAATATCGTTTCAAAATCACTGAGAACGACCTGTGTCCTTGTGACAACACAAGTGTTCAAACAATAGAACATATATTAAAATTTTGTCCTCAATTTGGAAAACAACGATGCGAACACGAGATGCTTTGCGGAAACTTACGTTTAGAACCTTATAATATCTTATATCTCATGCAAAAGAATCCGCTTTAACATCTTTCCTAAGACTTATAAAATATATAGTAAATAACTTAAAGAAACTAAATTCGACATAAATAAAATAAACAGAATAAGTACTGTACTAAAAGAAAAATAGATAAACATAAATCACATTAAGCCGAAGCCGCCTGTATCCATCGCGGGGACTCCAGCTTAAAACTTAAGCCAAAAAAAGAAAAAAAAAAACCTAACCTAACCTAACTTTGTTTTTTTTTTTTTGGGAAATCATGGACTACCTCCGCCTGGGGAAAGGCGAGGGGTGCCGGACCTTACCGGCTAAACCACCCCGGTGTCTCCCTCGCAGCGGCCGCGGAACCAAATTCTTCCGCAGCCCCACACTAGTGCTGGCCCGGTCTGTCCGCCCGTCTCCTGCACGGGTAGTGAGGTGTTCGACTCCCCGTATCAGCCCTCAGAGGCGCGCGCCGACACCCGCTCGCGCCTCCGCCTCGTCCATTGAGGGGTGGGGACTTCAAGTCCCGCGCCCGGACCCATTCATGGGGGGAAGAGCAGCGCTGCTTTGCGGCCCCAGCGGCAAATCTGGTCTTGCCCGCCGCCAACCAGGCCTGGCCGCGGAGGTAGAGCGGCGCTTGCAATACCGACACCTTCCCCCGCGGCCCACCACCACCGCATCAACGGTACGGCCCCGTCTGAGTCGCGGAGGATAGCGGCGGTGCACGCATACCACCAACACCTTCCTCCGCGACTCAACCTCGGCTGCAGCGGTGGGAGCGGACCAACCCTCCGCAGCAGCCCACCGACACACATCCAAAGTGGGCTCGCCGAGTCCACGGAGTGGCCACCTCAGGCCGGCCCCACCTCAGGCCAGCCAAGGGTTCCTCTTTGTTCACCGCGGATGACCAAGCCACGGCTACTAAGCCCCCGCCACGACAAGGCGGGAACGTTCTGGGGAACCTAACCTAACCTAACTAACCTTTTTTTTTTTTTTTTCGTGGGAAATCACGGATTCCTCTGGCTTGAGGCAACCTCAGGTTATGCCGGACTCCTACCGGCTAAACCCCGGTGGTCTCCATCAGCGTGTACGAAGGGTCCGGATCTCCGTTCGGAACGCAACCGGGCCCTCTCGCGCTTTGCTGGAAAGCACGTCCCAGGGGTAGAACTTACTACCCCAGCACCCTCGCAGTGCTATCACGATGTCTCAGGACCACTTCCGAGCCATCGTCCTCGGGGTTGTTACTAGGCGTTCGGGCCCCGCTCCAAACGCCTGCAACCCCAGAGGCCCCGTTTCTGGTAGGGAACACCATCTTCAAAGGGAGGGCCGTGACGAACGCCTTGATGGCGTCGTCTGAGTGGTCTGTCCTCCTCCCGATCGCTCAGCAGCCTCCTTCTGGACCATTACGGACCACAGAAGGTGGCTACGGCCCTCACGCCAGTCCGCTCAACATCGCCGACACGACTGCTGGCAGGAGAGGTCCCGACCGACCCGGTTTACCAGGATCATTCGCTCCCGTTCCCACGCTGGACATACCGCCAGCGTATGGGACGCAGAGTCCTAGTCCTGTCCACCGCAGTGGAAGCAGTTCGCCGTCGCTTCGCGTCGATCCACAGATAATCACCGAAGCACCCGTGCCCGGTAATTATCTGTGTAAGTCTGTAGGTGAGTCTTCCTACTCGTCGCCGCATCCAGGCTTCGAAGACCGGCAGGATTGCGCCAATAACGCGTTTGCGGCATAGCGCTCCTCGTTGAGTCGAGTGCGCCATATCGCCAGCGTTTTGGCGCTCCTGCCGTTACAGACTCGAGCGCCTCATCTGGCTCACTGCCACCTCTCTGACGGAGGATGCGGATTCGGATGTACACCCTCGCATCCATATCCGCCAGTATATCTAGGGTGGAAAACGAGCCAGGACTGTTGCCGCCTCAAACGATATCGTACGGTATCCTCGCACGATCCGTATAGCCACCCTCCGCTGGACACTGTAGATTTTAGATCTACAGCGCCGGATGGCCAGCTTTTCGCCCACAGGTGCCCCAAGGCTAGGACTGTACTACCCCTGCATAGAGGCGGCGTATATCCTCCTCGGTCCCCAAGATTGGGCAGCAGTCTGCATAGCACCCGCCACCCTCTCAATCCGGGGACTAGGCGCTCAAAGTGCTCTTCAGCCCCAGCGACTGTCCAGGTGGAGCCCAGGTACTTCATGTACCGCCCCACTCTGACTACAGACCCACCCACGTAGACGCACGAGTCGGGTGGTTCCCTGCTCCGAGGTAATTTAGAAACCATAAGGCCTCGCTCTTATGAGGCGCTATTTCTAGACCCAACTCGTGGATTTTGGCGACTACGACTTCGTCCCAAGCTCAGCGAGCCTTGGTCCCCTCGAAGGTGACCCCGCTGGCGACCACCAGTGTATCGTCGGCATAGCACACGATATTTACGCCTGAAGGAAGGTCGACACGCAGAATCATCGTACGCGAGGTTCCACAGTAGCGGACCCAGCACTGAGCCCTGTGGAACCCCACGTTTGATCTCCTCCGGATATTCCACCATCTTGCCCCATGTACAGAATGTACCTGTCGCGCAAGTAGTCCCCATTACGCCTTGCAGGTGGCAGGCACCTGGTGGTATGTTGCTCCTTATTGTATCCCAGGAGAGATAAAGGCGTTATATCAAGACTTATTGCCAACGCCACACCACCTCGGATACCGCTTGTTCCGACAGGAGCGGACGCGCATAATGGCATCTACAGTGGAACGCCCTGTCGGAATCAAATTGGCTATCAGCCAGATCGGGACCGACGCGCGACAGATGTCCGTTGAGCCGAGTGGCAACTATCCTTTCGAACAATTTGCCAATCTCGTCCAACAGGCATATGGGACGGTACGCAGAGGGAGAATCGGCGGCCCTGCCTTCTTCAAGAGGACCAACCTGCTTCTTTCCATGCTGTGGGAATTGGCACCCGCAGACAGCCGGTAAACAGCTGTCTTAGCCTGTCCCCAAGGCAGCCAGACGCACCAGAGCCCGACCAGGAATTCCGTCAGGCCCCGGTGCGGTGTTCTCGCCTCAAGCGGCTAACGGCTCGGTCCAGCTCCTCCACGGTCACCCCATCTCATCATGCCACCAATGACGACGGCAGGTGACCTGAGGGACTTGACCGGTCCTCTGGGAAAAGCGTGCCGATTACTCTTCCCAGCAGGTCCGGATCGAGAGTTTCCGTCAAGGGCAACGACCAGGGCCGGAGTTTTCCCAGCACCATCCTGTACGGTCGCCCCAGGATCTTCGTTGAGTCCTCTAGGAGCTCTTCCAGGACCGAGACTGGCGTTAGATATAGTAATTTGTAACGCCTTTGTAGCCGCTCGGTATGCCCCGTAGGGTCTGGCTATCCTCAAGTGGAGCTCGCTTCTTCGGGCTTTGTGTACTGGCGCCGACCTGCAAGCAGATCGCACGGAAGGTGTATTTCGCCGACCACCAGTACACCGCCCTGCGCTTGGGACGACTGGTTCTAGGCATCGAGACGTCGCATATTTGCGCCATCGTAGCCCGGAACCAGTTCGCTTCCACTTCCGGATCGAGCGGAACCTCTTCGGCTTTTTCTGGCCAGGCCGCGACGATGGCAGCAGCTTGAGCTTGTCTCGGTCAAGCCGCTTGAGACACCAACGCCGCGGTGGGCTGCCTTCT
>JAGSMP010001284.1:0-59656 GCA_029286625.1 Parnassius orleans | reverse complement strand
ACGGAAGGTGTATTTCGCCGACCACCAGTACACCGCCCTGCGCTTGGGACGACTGGTTCTAGGCATCGAGACGTCGCATATTTGCGCCATCGTAGCCCGGAACCAGTTCGCTTCCACTTCCGGATCGAGCGGAACCTCTTCGGCTTTTTCTGGCCAGGCCGCGACGATGGCAGCAGCTTGAGCTTGTCTCGGTCAAGCCGCTTGAGACACCAACGCCGCGGTGGGCTGCCTTCTGGACGACTGGAATTATGTGAGTTAACCAAATTTACAAACTCAAAAGAGCGAGCTAATAAATTGTAGAACTGATTTTAAATTTTGGATCATAGCCAAGTTAGCCCATTTACGCTGTACTTAGCTAATTACAGTCGTGGCACTCACAGCGCAGGGGCTAACCGCTTGCTGTAAATTTCACAGTACACTTGAGTTCGTTTCTTGCTCGCACCAATAAATTAATTGTCAATAGCAATTTTTTTTACGGATTTTATCGCGTTTAATTTTACTAATTTTGATTCCAGACGTTTCGGGTGCTTTACGGCACCCATGGTCACGGGGGGAACTGAGGTGTTTGACGTCCCAATGTCATAGTTAGCTCGGCTACCTTCAGTTTTTTGAATATTAATTTTTGGTCCGATTTACGCAGAATGAGCTTACATTATCTTGAAGTCTTGCAGTAGTATGCTTGGGTTTGGATTTAATTTTGTTAATTATAGGATCCCAAGCAGATGGCAGCAACCATCCATCTTCTCTATTGAAATTAGGATGTTTTTTAATTTCAATAGCCTCGCGTATCATCCGTGGTAGGAATCGGTGTTCTTTTGCGAGGATTTGTGGTCTATCAAATCTGATGTAATGGCGGGGACGATCTTGAATATGTTCACAGACTGCAGACTTCCCAGAGTGTCGGTGCCTCGCGTCAGCTATATGATCTTTCACGCGGGTTTTAATGGATCTTTTTGTTTGTCCTATGTAAGAGAGACCACATTCACAATCAAGCTTGTACACTCCTGCATCTTGTAGAGGGATATTACACTTGACGGATGGTAAAAATTGACTAATCTTCTTCGGCGGCTTGAAGAATGTTTTAATAGAAGCTCGCTTCAAAATGTAGCCAACCTTGTCTGTGACTCCTCTGACATAGGGTAGTACAGCAGGTACATGCTCGACTGTGGCCGGCTTCACTCGGTCACTGTGACGTAGGCGCGGGATCCGAAGCTTGTTGTCTTGCAATACTTGCTCGACGTACTGAAGCTCGGCGGTCAGATGTTTTCTGTCACAGATCCCTCGTGCTCTCTGAAACAAAGATTTTCCCACGGTAGCTAACTGTGATGGATGATGGTGCGATTCACCATTTAAATATCGGTTGGTATGGGTCTTTTTCCTATACACAGTGTGACCAATAGTGTTATCAGGATTTCGGATGACTAAAACATCTAGGAAAGCTAAAGAATTGTTTGCCTCCAACTCCATTGTGAATTGTATTTTAGAATTTATGGAATTAAGGTGGTTTAAAAATGCAGTTACTTTGTCAGATGGTAAAATTGTGAAAGTGTCGTCTACGTACCGCTTGTAGAATCTTGGATATACAGGAGCAGTAAGAAGGGCTTTCTCCTCAAAGTCCTCCATGAATATGTCGGCGACTATGGAAGATACGGGTGAGCCCATTGCTACTCCATCTACTTGCTTGTAGAACTCCTCCTTCCACAATAGATAGCCAGATGTAAGGCAGTGTTTTAGTATTAATGCATATTCTGTAGGCATGTTGTATTCTTCTAGCTTCCTGGCTACATTTTGAAGCGAGCTTCTATTAAAACATTCTTCAAGCCGCAGAAGAAAATTAGTCAATTTTTACCATCCGTCAAGTGTAATATCCCTCTACAAAATGCAGGAGTGTACAAGCTTGATTGTGAATGTGGTCTCTCTTACATAGGACAAACAAAAACATCCATTAAAACCCACGTGAAAGAACATATAGCTGACGTGAGGCACCGACGCTCTAGGAAGTCTGCAGTCTGTGAACATGTTCAAGATCGTCCCCGCCATTACATCAGATTTGATAGACCACAAATCCTCGCAAAAGAACACCGATTCCTACCACGGATGATACGCGAGGCTATTGAAATTAAAAAACATCCTAATTTCAATAGAGAAGATGGATGGTTGCTGCCATCTGCTTGGGATCCTATAATTAACAAAATTAAATCCAAACCCAATCATACTACTGCAAGACTTCAAGGTAATGTAAGCTCATTCTGCGTAAATCGGACCAAAAATTAATATTCAAAAAACTGAAGGTAGCCGAGCTAACTATGACATTGGGACGTCAAACACCTCAGTTCCCCCCGTGACCATGGGTGCTGTAAAGCACCCGAAACGTCGGGAATCAAAATTAGTAAAATTAAACGCGATAAAATCCGTAAAAATAGTTTTATTCAATGTGTAGTGTTTGCGTAAATATAAGAAATCATTATGTCAATAGCAATTTTAATTTACCACCTTTTTATTTGCCTCGTGTTTGATGGTAAAGAAAAATATCGTGAGGTATGTAGCACGTCTAAGTAATAAATAATTTGGAAGACATGTAACACAAACATGTACAAGAGAAGAGCGACATACTTTTTGCTCTTAGAAATTAGAAAAGGCCTCAGCCCACCAGTGGGACCTATAACAGCTTTTATTGTACTTTACTTTGGCTAATTTTCTTTTTTGACTTGTTCGAAAAATTTTAGTTTTTTGAAGAGAAAACTTCTATAAAATCGTTGTGATTTGAAACTCGATGAAACGAAAAAGCGACACAAAAAAGAGACAAACATATTTAAATCAATACGATTCAGCCTATAAGAGAATGAGATAGAATACAGTACGCAGCGTTTTCTACTATGTATGGAGATTATGCACGTGATCTAAGAGCAGTAAGGATTAAGGACGAAATTTGTTGATGAGAAAATATTTAAGTACTTACGATGATGAGATTGAAAACTTGGAGTCTGTATAATATGTGATGTAATATATTTTATTATGTAGAATAAAATATAAAATAATTTTTAAACTTGTAAACATTATTATAATAAATAAATTCTACAAATATCCCACTCCTGATACTCTACATTTGTCTCATTCTTTCGAAGTTTAGGTTTCTGAAGTTTGCTGTAGTTTTGTGAAGGTTGCACTTCAACCGCGTGTAATAGCACACATGTTTTTAAATAAAAATCATAACAATTTTTTAACCGTCTTCAAAAAAAGGTGGAGGATCTCAATTCGATTGTATTTTTTTATGTGTATTAACCTCAGACCTTATTTCTACGTAAACCTATTTTGATTATTCTTTTTTATTTGACAGCTTTTTATATGTGGTTCCATACAAATTTGATCAAGACCTGACCATTGGTTTTTGAGTTAACCTTAATAATGCGAATTTTATTGTCTTCAACTACATTGATGATATTCTCATTTTATTTAAATTGAAGTCGGTTGTACAATATTTTAAATTTCACCACTTGTTGTCATGCGCGTTCAAATGTTAAGTTCAAACTCCGTTTTACTATAATAATATGCCATGTTCTCTGAAGTTGAGCATTCGAAGCATGGATGTCACGCTTAGTGGCTTCTTAAACTACACGTATAAAAATTTCTGGTCGGTATTTTGCAATCACGCGAACGTTTATAAGCGGAAGACGCCATTAGCAAACGAGCGTATTATAGGACTTGCTAGCTATATATTATACAGGAGATGACCGTGTAGTGGCGGTGTAAGAATATTCACTACCACATATTGTTCCGTGGATGTTATAAGAGGCGACAGAGGGAAACAAACCAGAAAATAGGTAGCAGCGTCTCCCTAATAACATCTAGTAAACCGAGTGCATCGCTGAACGTCACATCATTGGTTTCGAATATAATAAAGTCTAAACAGCAATAAACACTGTCCTAGTATGAAATTTAATTAATATTATGTATAAAGAGATGAGACCAGATTTTTTTGTGGTGACAACGAATGCTGGAAAAGGAACGCAAAGAAGAAGTAAAGAGATTGGTGAACGCTTATTCTTACATGTCAACTACTACAACGTTCAGCTGTACTGGAATTTTCAATTATCAACAAAAACGTCATACAATGAATTATTCAACTTTAAAAAAATCACCAAGGAAGATATAAAAGTTACTAGAACTTCACAGATGTCTTCGAAATATATTTTTTTCTTATTTCTCAGACATGCAGGTTTTCTCACTATTTTTCTTTCACCGCCAAACACGTGGTAAATCAGCTCATAAAATTGCAATTAACAATTTTATTATTGCCGGCGGGGATGAAACCCAGGTTGCTCTTGTACTGAGAAATTTACAGTGAGTGCTTAGCCCATGAGCTACCACGGCTCCATACAGAGTATTAATATAAAAAACTGAAATAAAAAATTTACGGTTATGTTATTTTTAGACTAAACAAAGCCCAAATTCCCCCTCCCCCCCATTAACATGGTAGCGGAATTAAACGAAAGACTACCCCAGGAGGGTACCAGCACCCCTGGAGAATCCCTCGCTGAGCATCCACGACCAAGCTACTCCACTCCTGAGCGTGGGTGCTCAGGCTGCCCCGCGTTTTCGGAGGGGGGGGGGCAAAATTCCGCTCGCGACTAATACTGCTCGGGGCAAGCGGAGCAATAAGACCAAGGCGATCCCTGTCACGCTATCCGTGAATTTTTGCAATATCAGGGGACTTCATTCCAACCTTAACGCTGTCCACTTCCATCTAGAGACGGCGAAGCCGGCCTTGCTCTTTTAGCCGAGACTCAGGTGTCCTCCGGCTGATAATATATTCTCCTACCCGGGGTACAAATTAGAACACTCCTTTGTGCCCCGGGCTGGAGTTTGCGTATACGTCAGAGAGGACATCTGTTTTCGACGCCTCGGCAGTCTTGAAGGTACGGACCCGTCCATCCTATGGCTGCGCGTAGACAGCGACGACCATCCCCGCATCTACGGGTGCCTCTATAGGTCCCATAGCGGTAATGCCGAAACAGAAAGACTCATCGACCACGTCCAAATGGCTACAGATTCCTTGTTACAGCAGATCCCATCCGCAGAGATCGTGATCCTTGGCGATTTTAACGCCCACCACGCCGAATGGCTCGGTTCACGTTCAACCGATCATGCGGGGGGATCTGTTTATGAATTAGCTTTGGCATATGGTCTGACCCAGCTGGTTGTTGTATTAAATTGAGATTCATTGAAGCGATAGTATAATAATGGATAAGGGTGCGGACTGAAAATCGGAAAGTTATGGGTTTGGTCCATTTGAATATTATCGTGAACTACTCCTAATATGCATGTGAGGCTTACTTGGAGTAGTCAAAGTGAGTATTAGTAATGTTCATAAAATAAACATCCCAAATATACAAACTCATCCACTTGCTCAATCATCTCCCCTTCTATTCTTATTTCACATAACGTTTTACTTACTTCTCTTTCAAAAACCATCACTTTCGTCTTACTTGCGTTCACTTTCATACCCCTTTCTTTTAATGAACTGGTTCATTAAAGTAACCATCATTTGCAACTCGGCCGCCGACGATGCAAATATGACTTGATCATCGGCGTACAAAAGGCATTTAACGGTTAACTCACCCATTCTCAACCCACATTCTTCAACTTTCAAAGTTTGCAAACAACTGTCCATAAATAGGTTAAACAACCACGAGGAAGCTACACAGCCCTGTCTGGCACCTTTTTGAATGCCAAATCAGTCCGAGTACACCCCATTGATCCTGACACAAGCACTAGAGTCCCTATAAAGAGACCTTAATGCCTGTATCAAACCAGCGCTCAAACCAAATGAGTTAAGTGTTTGCCATAACACATTCCTGTCCACTCTATCATAAGCCTTTTCCAAGTCCATGAACGCACAAAAAACTTTCTGGTTTTTGGCCAAAAACTTCTCCGACATCATGCGCATGAAAAATACTTCATCCGTACACCACATCCCCTTTCTAAATCCAGCTTGCACATCCCAAATTTTTCCATCAGTTTCTTCCATAACTCTTTCAATTAACACCTTAGCATACAGTTTACCCACAATGTTAAGTAATCTAATGCCACGGTAGTTTTTACAGTACTGCTGTGACCCTTTTCCCTTATATATTGGGACTATAACGGCTTTGCACCAGTCTTCCGTTACCCGCTTCAGTTCCCAACATAAATTAAATAATGTGTACAGTAGGCCTGCCACCACTCCCTCTCCAGCCCTTAGCATTTCGAGTGATACTCTATCATATCCGGCTGCCTTACCTGATTTCATGCTTTTCATTGCTTTCATTAATTCATCAAAACTTATTTCCCTACCTCTCTCCACTTCTTTCGGAGTTTCTATTTCACTTAATTCAGACGACTCTTCACTCATAAACAAGCTTTCAAAGTATTCCTTCCATCTCTTTAAATTCAAAACTTCATCATTCAGCATAGTAGTTCTAGTCTCGTATAGCATTCATTCTAGGCTGTATTGAATTTCCCCTGGCAGTTCTTACGAGTTTCCAGAACATTTTAACATTTGCCTGGAAGTTATCAGATATCCTTCTATCATTC
The DNA here is from genome assembly GCA_029286625.1 of Parnassius orleans. Taxonomy (NCBI): domain Eukaryota; kingdom Metazoa; phylum Arthropoda; class Insecta; order Lepidoptera; family Papilionidae; genus Parnassius; species Parnassius orleans. The sequence continues at coordinate 53,083 of JAGSMP010001284.1, read as the reverse complement.
TTATCCGTTCTTTCTTGCTTTTTTGTTTCAACAACTTTTTTTACTCTATAACTTAGACGTCTAAAGTCTGCCTTTTTTCTTTCAATCTCATCAATCATACCGCTAGAATTACCAGCTTTGGTTGCTAGTTAATCTAGCCATGCTCTCTTCTTTGCTTCAACTTCCATCCGTACCTCATCATCCCACCATAACGTATTATTTTTCCTTTCATTCGTTCTCTTACTTACACCACATACTTCGGTGGCTGCAACCACCAAACCTTTGTTGACATTATACCACACAGTCTCCAAGCCTAAATCATTCATACACAATTCATCCATACCAATTATATTTTCTCTCAGTCTACATTTGAACTTCTCTTTCACACCTTCATCTTGTAACCTCTCTATTCTTATACGCTGTAACGCAGTGGTAGACACAGATGACCGATGCCGCCAACGCTTAAATAGACCATTAATTCGGCATAAGACCAACTAATGATCCGTCCCTACCTTGGACCCCCGGTAAACCCTTGTATCTACCACTGCGCTCCTCATTCTTTCATCCACAATTATGAAATCTATAATGCTTCTATCACCACCTCTTTCCCATGTATAGATGTGAATTCTCTTATGGCGAAAGAAACAATAAAAATTATATTATTGTTGTCGACAAACCACACACATGATTTTATTGTTTTCTTGCAATCCTATCCATCCAATGGTTGTCTGGAAGAGATCGCTATTAGCAATAAGACCGCCTATTGTACCACATTTCTTTTTTCTCTTTTTTTTTGTTCATAATTATCTATATGTTTTTGGCTTACCATACAGTGTTATCTACCTATCTGTATATTAGGATAGATGTAAATATCTATGGACTACAGCATCCACATAACATCAGGTGGACTGTGTGCTTGTTTGTCGTCTTTATGCTATAAAAAATATTTAAATTAGTGTGATTGCTTCTAAGCTATCACGGTTTACTTACCCATTTACGATTATATAAGTATTATTTTATACAAGAGGGGACAAAGGTATAGAGTTCACCTGATGTTTAGAAGATACTGTTGCCGATAAAAGCATAAATAATCCTCGATTAAGAATTAGAATGTAATTGCGTTTTTACCCATGAAAGCTAAGATAGTATGCCTTGTTACCAGCAAAAAACGTACCCAATTCTCGATAACAACATATTATATTAAAACATATTACAGCATTATGCTGCTATTTTTACATGAATGATGTGATTTTGCACATCACCTGAAAAATCTAAAGGTTTAGTAATAACGATTTGATTTTGATAATCAAATCGTTATTACTATACGTAAACAGAACTAGTAAATATGATAACTTGTAGAAGGACTTCTTTTCTGCCTAGAAGTTCGTCTTAATAAGTATAGAAGAGTGACCTATATCTTTCGCCAAGGTACAGTGCATTCCTTGGTGTGTCACGTCTGTGTGCTGTTTATTACTGTTCCAATCTGAAAGGTGTAGAGAACCAGCATAATCACAGGCTGTGGGACACTTCTGCTTAGTCTTCAGAGGTGACTGTAGCTGTCTGCAGACTTTCATTTTGAAGTTAAATGCAGGTGGCCACTTTCAATTTTATTTAAAAAAATCGTTAAACTTTTACATCTCAGAATATTCACTGCTATTATACTCTAATGACATAATTTATTTGAGTCAATCCACATATGAGTTTCATTTGTTAAAAGAAACGACACAAAGAGCTATCAATCATATAGCGTGCGACCTCATACTAAGTTGGTTTGAAAAATGCCTTCAACCTTTTTAATCATATAAAGTAAATAACGTTTGTTGGTATTTAACTTGACTTGAGGACTTAATTAGAATATCATTAACCTATAGCGGTGCATCGTCCGCATTTTAGATAATATACTAGTTTGGGTCCAGTTTAGTGATGGGTGTTGTGTTTGAATCACGAATACAATGTTTGACATTATTATCATCTTTACAGTCCATTAATTCTAAAACGTACTGTACTAAGTTATATTGAGGTTCATCAGGTTGTCACTTCATCTATTAGGGGTCGCTTAACACTGTGTTTGCCAACACGAGGTTGCAACGATCACCTTTATTCACCATCGTGAGTCGGTTCTTCGAGATACGTGACTGAAGCAGACTGGAAAAAGTGTTTCGAAAATTGGTTAGACGCATGAAACTATAAAGATGCTGGTGGAAGTTCTTTGAAAAGATTTAATAATAAAAATCTTTAACCATAAAACGTTTTTGTTTTGTTCCACAAGACTTTCTGTGTGGCCCGCGTATAGCTGTGGCGTGGCTTTAAGAAGTTTTAAGATGTATGTTTTAATTGTCCGGTAGAGATACATATGCTAACAGCTGTTTTTTGAAAAATACAATATAACTAAACATCAATTTAAATAATATAACTTATAGAAAACAAAGTTCGATTAACTGACATGGAGTGAAATCTGTCGTCATTTCATAGGAATAATGCCAACATTTAAGGAAAATAATGTTTACCTCAGGCTTACATATTACTCAGAGAATGGGCTAAGTTTGTTTTCTTAAAGTCATCGCGTATGTGCTTAATGGATCAAAGGTTAAGAACGTGGCTTAAGTCTCTATTGCTACTTTTTATTTTCGGTTTGTTGAAACATATTCCATTTCAATTTTGCTCGCAATGAAAGTGTTTCTTCAATACACTTTTATTTTGGTAATGAATCTATTGAAAGCTTTACGGTATAAAAGGTGGTCTAATGAGTGTATTACGTTAACATAAAGACTATGCTGCGATAAGCGTAACATATTGTAAAGTGTTTTATTTCTCCAAATCTGTTGTGTGCTTTACTGATGGGTCCGAATTTTGTTAGTCACGTGACCTAGTGTGTGTGTGTGTGTGTGTGTGTGTGTGTGTGTGTGTGTGTGTGTGTGTGTGTGTGTGTGTGTGTGTGTGTGTGTGTGTGTGTGTGTGTGTGTGTGTGTGTGTGTGTAAAATTTTACGGTCGTTTTCATTATAATTGAATATGAACGGACATTAATAAATTGATAGCAAAGCATTTCATCTTCAATGGTGATAATGCATCACAATCATTATTCCATTTTAGGTTTAAGTTAAGTTTTTATATATATAAGTATAATAAACGAGCACACAGTACACTTAACGGAGAGTGCATTCCGTGTTCCGTATAGTAAGTGTAGAGAAGCGGAGACCATATGAATTGGTAACAAGGCATTCCATTTAGTCCTCAGAAATGACAAAGCATCTACAATGTGATCCTTAATCGAGGATAATTGTAGATGTCTATGGAGCACCGCATCTACTTACCATCAGGTGGACAGTGTGCTTATTTGTCACCTTTATTCTATCCTATAAGTCCCGACTATGCCGCTCATCGCCATGTGGTACTCGTATAATATATCACCTAATTTCGTCCTATAGCTGTTGTAATATAGCCCCATTCGTTAACGCTAGGCTTAAATAAATACCTAGACCAGCGACGGCAAGCAGCGTGCATCGTTTGGTATTGTGAATTTGCCTACTAAGCGTGGCGAATAAGTTAAATCGTCCCTACAAAAGGAGAGGCCAATATCAAGCAGTGAACTTTTACGGCCTGGTGATGATCATGAAGAAGAGGAAAACGCCGCTCAAAGCAAAACTGTGTTTAATTTGTTTTCTATTTGGAATATCTTATAAAAGCTAATTCCGTAAGTAGTCGTGTCAACACATTAGGATATTCCAAACAATTTCAGTTTTCCTTCTATATTGCGACAATCTAAAAATCGGTAAAATTAAGGAAAACTAGTTTGACTTAAATGTATCTATTAAATCATTTTATAGCTTTTCACTGTGAAGTGGCGATTCAAGAGATACCACTGCCTCATTTCATCCTGTGGGTGTCTTAAGAGGTGACAAAGGAAATAAATAACGAGATGGGCAGCAGCATCTTCCTGATAACTATCAAAATAATAAAAAAACTGCGCTTGTATGCCCACTTGCCAATTGTGGCAACTAATGGCAAATATCTCCCCATGAGATAATCTACGGCGGAAGCATATGTTCATCAGTGGAATTTTGTTAGACTGTAATGATGATTATGAGAGATTTTCAGATTTAGGTTCAAATGCCTGTAAGCAAATAATTTTAACTTACTTTCTTTTTGATTACGTTTTATCTTAATATGATTACTAATTATTCAGAAATTTTAATAAACAAATTTTTTCACAGGTAAGTCACGATACACTTCCATGCTGAAACTGTTAAGCGTACGTCTAATACCAGGTAATTGTATTCTTGTTTTCTTAATTTTATTTTGATAATTTGTATCATACTCATGGAATTCTTCTGTTCGATTTCAACCACGTTGAGATATACCTAATATAATATACAACATTAGAGGAATAGAATACAAGTTAGACTTATGAAAAGTCATGTATGCTTTAATCACTGATTCTAAAAAAAAATCTGTATTGAGAAGAACCATCAAGAAACCCAGCGGGACATTTTTAATGTTTAATTTGTTCAATATTTGTACAATTAATAAAAACAACATTTTAAAACCAGCGCAATACGATTTGAAACGCTGAAATCGTGGACCCTATCACTAATAGTGCCCAAGGATATTAAACCACTGATTTTTTTTGAATTGAGAAAACGGAATCATTCATATAATTCCTGCGCACGTTCTCCAAGTATAATATATAAAAAATGTTTGTTTCTTCATAATTTATGCAGTGTCATACAGTCCATCAGATTGCGGTAAAACTTCGTCAACTTATTGCTTGCACTTGTGCAAAGGTTATATGCGTAGTACAATTAATTTACAGTAGGTGGCGCTCGTATCGTCCTGGCAAATCTATTTGAAAGTTATATGCTATTCAACTTCAATTAATGTATAATCATTCCTAATTAAATAATATAACTCTTCCAAATTTAAAACGATATTTCTACAATTATCTCTTCTTCGGCAGCAATTCGCCGGGTACCAGCTAGTGTTTCATCATCATCATCATCATCATCACAGCCCTTCACAAGTCCACTGCTGAACACAGGCCTCCCCCAAGGAATGCCACAAAGCACGGTCCTGAGCCACCTGCATCCATCGACTTCCTGCAATTCGTCAATCCATCTAGATGGGGGATGCCCTACACTTCGTCCGCCGGTACGAGGCCGCCACTCGAGAACCCTTTTTCCTAATCGGTTGTCGGTTCTTCGAGCTATATGGCCGGCCCATTGCCACTTCAGCTTACTAATCCGTTGGGCTATGTCAGTCACTCTGGTTCTACTGCGGATATCCTCATTTCTAAGTTTATCACGCAGAGAAACTCCGAGCATAGCCCTCTCCATAGCTCGCTGAGCGACCTTGAGCTTCCTCATCCGGCCAGCAGTGAAGGACCACGTCTCAGTTCCATAGGTCATCACTGGCAACACGCACTGGTTTTATAGTCTCGTTTTCAAGTTTTGAGGTATACCTGACGAGAAGATGTGCCGTAATTTCCCGAACGCTGCCCAACCGAGTTGAATCCGTCGATTGACCTCTCGGTCGAAGTTGGACTTACCTATTCGGACTATTTGTCCCAGGTAAACATACTCGTCAACAACTTCGAGCTTAGTGCTCCCAACAACTATCGGCATAGGTGTGACATGGACATTAAACATGATCTTGGTTTTGTCCATGTTCATCATAAGACCTATCCGTTGGGAGACACTATTTAGGTCATTGAGCATAGTGATTAGGTCCTCCAGCGATTCTGCCATAAGGACTATATCGTATGCAAATCGAAGGTCAGTGATGTACTCGCCATTGATGTTAATACCGTATCCTTTCCAGTCCAGAAGCTTGAAAACGTCTCCCAATGCAGCGGTTTAGAGTTTCGGGGATATCACGTCACCCTGTCTTACACCTCTCTGCAGTTGGATAGGTTTAGTACTCTGGTTCTGTATTCGGATAGCCATCGTAGTCCTACTGTATAAGCACTTCAGCACCTCGATACCGACAGTCACCTGGCACCGCTGAAGGACTGCAGCACTGCCCAAATTTTGACGGAATCAAAGGCTTCTCACAGTCCACATACGCCAGATATAGTGGCAAATTGTACTTTGGACTTCTGTACAATTTGCCGAAGGGTGTGTATGTGGGTTATGGTGCAGCTTTTCGGGAACCGCTTGTTCGGGAGAAGTCGTCGAGTCTGCGTGCGAGACGATTCGTAATGACTCTCGAAAACAGCACGTAGACGCGGCTCAGAAGGGAAATCGGTCTGTATCGGTGTGTTCTTCAAGAGAGCTTTTTCGCCTTTCTTGAAGAACAAGACCACCGCACTTCTGCTCCACGCCTCCGGTGTAATGCCACCATGGAGGACGGAATTAAAGAGCTTCTGGAGGACTTCAAATACCGGTTTTCCACCCGCTTTCAGAAGCTCCGCTGTAATTCCATTATCGCCTAGGGCCTTGTCGTTTTTAAGGTGCTGGAGAGCCATTCTAATTTGGCTCAAACTGACGTCCGGATTATCATCGGAATAGTGTCGGATAAGACTTGCTCTCGGTTCGTTACTCACACTTGCGTGTGGCTCCAACGATGATGTGTGTGATTGAGAGGTTCTATGGGCAGCTCCCATAGAACCTCTCAATCTCACTCAAAATCTCAGGTGTCCCGGAAACGATGCTGCCACATATGGTCTTCAGCTTCGACAGTTGGCTCTTTCTTGTAGACAGATCTCTAGCAAATACTTTGTAGCCCTGGTTCCACTTGATCGCTTCTTCAATACGAGCAGTATTAAAGTTGCGTAAGTCCCGCCGCATGCATTTGGAGATCTGTTTGTTCAGTTGCCTGTATGCTGTCAAATCTACTGAAGACTGCAGCTTCATATCCCGTCTAACAGCCATGAGATTAAGAGTGTGATCGGAGAGTTTTTGTGTTCTTCTGCGGCGGGTCTTGCATAACTTAGCTCCGACCGCATGGACAGTTTCCACGAGCTTGTCATTCATATCGTCCACTCCATTGCAATCTTCTAGGCACTGAAAACGGTTTCGAAGCTCGAGCTGAAAGGTTTCGGGACTTTGGATTAGAGCACGAGGGGGACGGAGCGTTGACTTCATTAGACGTGACCTCTCCAACTTAACGTTTAGGTTCAGTGTGCCTCTCACCATTCGGTGATCGCTGCCAGTTTTCACCCTCGCGATCACTGAGACATCGCTGAACAGTTGTCGTCTGGTCGTCGTAATGAAGTCAATTTCATTTTTTCTTAAACCGTCGGGGCTCGACCAGGCCCACTTCCTGTGGAGCCGCTTCTAGAAGAAAGAGTTCATCATAAAGATTCGCTCTTTCTCCATGAAATCGGCCAGCTGCTGGCCCCTTGCGTACCGTTGCCCTATTCCGAATTTCCCTACTTTCAGCTCACCGTTCTCTCTTGTGCCTAGTTTTGCGTTGAAGTCTCCCATTAACACCGTATAGTGGGTTTTGGAGGAAAGCACGGCTCGAGAGATATCCTCATACATTTCCTCCACCTCCTCATTGGGGTGTGCCGAGGTTGGTGCGTAAACCTGTATGACCTTCAGCGAATACCGTTTGGTGATTCTGAGTATAAGTTACGCAACCCTCGTCGACACACTCCCAATCTTTACAACGTTGTTAACAAGAGACTTGTGGACGATAAATCCGACACCTCCTTGGAACAGATGGTCACCCTCCCGGTGATAGAACAAGTTGCCGGATTCGAGGATTACCGTTTCCTCCCCATCTCTTCGGACCTCGGATAATCCTATAATATTCCAGCGCAACTTGTCTATCTCTTCTTCCAGCTCCAGGATCTTCTCGTCAGTCCTCAGGGTGCGTGCGTTATAAGTTGCCAGGTCGAGTCGTCGTAGGTGGCAACCGAACCTCCACCGGAGATTCTTAGCACCCCCTGCCCCGCCGTTACCATGGTCGCCACCGTAGCCAGGAATAGCGGGGCCGCCGGGGACTGGGGGCCTTCTCTTCGTTACTATCATGGGGGTATATTGCCATAGTTGCCACGCTTGGCGAGCGGGTTGGCAACCGCAGTTTTATTATTGTTATTTTGCTGTAATCAGAAAGATGCTGCCCATCCTCTGCCTCAGTTTCCCTGTGTCACCTCTTACGACACCCACGGGAAGATATGGGGTAGTGAGTATTCTTAACCCGCCACTACACTGTTTCATAAAAAATACAAAAGAGGCTATTTTGCACCCGTGCTGGTAAGATTTTCATTAGCAAAATAAAGGTCACCGATAAGTATTTAAATATGCCTTCCACTAAGTCCAAAGCAGTTACATGGCATTTTGCAGCACCAGCTCTATATGGCAGCAGTATTTTTGAATAATTATAATGTCTTCCAGACCGAATATCAGAGTTCGTGGGACTGGTCCCAAATGAGACTAGCTATCTGCACAGGACTGGATCCTAGTGCACAAGAGCGTGCGCAACTACAGGTGCATTGTCTATTTCTTCACTCTGATAGTCCGACAGTGTGACAAAAAATTGATATAGATAGCACTCTAATGCACAGCAAAAATGTTATGAAGATCAACAAGAAAAATTAAGAAACTAAATGTCGCTAACAGCAAGTATATTATTTCAGACAAAGTTTTTGGGCTAGTTTTGATATTTTTTGGATTTGATTCTAACTCTTTATAAACCACTTTTTAATATGTACTTGGATACAGATGAAATATATAACAGTTTTCAGCTAAAGCCGTTTCACATTCTTATAAAATTGGAAACAAAAACCTAAACTAAATTAATTTTAATAAAATTAAACTACTCGAGCGAAAGAAACCAACTTTAAGGACGAATACAGACACAAGAGATGGCATTTAAAAGCTCTTTTGAACGCGCTCATTTCAATTACACTGTCATCCATAATTGCCATTACTAACGAAGGGGTACGCTTTAGTAAACATCGTTTACGATATAAAGCTAGATTTTTCAAGTTAAATTATGGTTTTGCTATATTATTTTTTTTTCACTTATATAGTTTTATGAGAATTATGTATTCTATAAAATACAACTTTTAAAGCGATTTATATTAAGACTTCATACTTTAAAATTATCTGTAGCCGAATTCTTAATTTTTATAACGATTTTATTATAATAATAAGAGTTTCTAGTGAGACTTTTAAAATTTATTATACGTGCTTTTAATTAAGACCATGCAAATGCAATGCAATAGTAGCAATATATGAAAGTAAATGCATAAAAGAGTGTCATAAAACTGTGATATTTTTTAACCTCCCTAAGTTTATTATGTTAGGGTTATTTCAGATAATAATCCAAGTTTTCATTGTGTTCAAAATAAATGAGAAAATTAACATCAGTAAAACTATAGGTAGTTTAAATGAAATAGTTGTTTTATAAAACTGAAACTTGTAATTATGTAAGTTCGATATTTTCTATTTGCCTTTGAATTCTTAATTCAAATTAATGTCAAATTAAAGCAATGATTTTAAATATCAATTATTCATTTATTTTCCCGACGTTTGCTTTTTCTTTAATGTGCTGTGTTTGGTGTGGATATAAACCCTTTCCGCTCAAATACATAATATTATACGCAATGTCAATGGCTACACGCCATTTATGATGTGCATACATCATTAAGGACAAGGTAACGCAAATAAACGCAAGGTGCTTTTTAAATTTATATCTTTGATTTTTGAAATTTTATCCATAAAAACAAGCCATAGACGTAAGTCGATATTAGCAAATAGCAAGCTGTAGTGAAAACATTACAAATCATATCAAAGTTTAGACTTGTCATGTGAACAGTTTTCAAAATCAGTGAAAAAAATAAAGATTCTCTTGTGTTATTTTGAAAGAATAACAAAACTCGGAAAGTGAGTATCGTATGAAGATATCAAGAATAACAGCTATCTCGCGTCGAAGCTAGTATTGATGTTTTGTTGAAACAGCGTACAAATTAGGGGAATCTGAATCGTATTATCACTTTGTAATGATAAAAAACTTCTGTATGAAAATCGGAAACGTTTTTCAAAATGCCTGCATAGATAGTTAAACTATTTTCCAAACACAAATTAAATTTGAAAGAAGCTGCCTCAAATTACACTGGACTGGACCTGTGTTGCTGTCATTTGTGGCACAAAAATTACTACAGGAATACATTTACTGGCAAGACTTGCAAGTAACAATCGACAAGCTCTCTGTCGAAAAAAAAATGCACCTTGTTAGTTCAAATGTATTTCAAATTCACTACTCCTTTAAAACCACGCTCGAAAGGAATTTACTAAATCATTCCATTTTGTTAAACTTTATGGATGGCAGTTTAATTAAACTGAGGATGTTTAAAAGAGCCTTTGATTACACGTTCTCGCATCTTATTTCCGTCTTCAATGTTAGTATTACTGGTTGTCCTGGCTTTATTTAATAATATCTTTTTTGCTAGATCTTGTTTTTGATAAAATCAATCTCACACAATAACATTCTTACACTCAATTTGAATAGTTAAACAGTTTATAACTATAATGTATTAAAACTATAATAGTGAATTGATAGCATTTCTCTGTAAACATATTGTCATTCTATTTCCGGGAAAGGACACTTGATAATCCGGAGAGATATTTGATGCTACCCTTAAGTTCATTACTGAGATTTTGGTTGAGGACTAGTGGAAACAATACGTTATAACATAGTCGTTTGCAACGCAATGTTCGTTGACTTTGAACTATACAAAAACAAAAAACAAGAAAAAGGCTTATTGAGCATGAAAGATATGTAATGAAGATCAACATGATAACATGAAAATCATTAAACAAAAAAGAAACATAATAGTTAAGCGTAAGGTGTTGGATTCCGCGTCACCACGCGGAGTTCATGAGAATCCAACTTTCTATTTCGTCCCGTGACTTTCGTAAAAATGGCTAAGGGAACATAACATAAACATAACATAAACACTCACGCCTGTCACCCAGAGGGGTAGGCAGAGATTATAGACTTCCATTTGGCACGATCCTGACACACCTCTCTCGCCTCCTCCACATCCATATACCTACGCATACACGCTCGTCGGTTAAGGGTACTCTTAATTTGGCCCATTTTCAGTATATCGCCAATTTGGTCGATAAACCTTCGTCTAGGGCGTCCCTTCCCGACTCTGCCGTTCACCTCTGCCACATAAATTTGCTTTGTCACTCTTTCCTCATTCATTCTTTCTGCATGACCAATCCGCCGAAGCATTCTTTCTTAATCCTGGTCACAACATCATCTTGCAAACCACTCTTCTCTTATCACACAATTTCTCACTCTGTCATTCAGATTCAGCTAACATACTCCTTAATGACCGCATTTCTACAGCATTTATTCTACTCTCGTGCTTCTTCTGCCACACCCAACTTTCACTACACATACATTAAAGTGAGAATAACACAGCATTGTGAATGCCATACGTGCCTTTTGGACACATTCTGACTTTCCACAACAGAGTGTAGAGCCCCATTTACTTTATTTCCTGCGTTCACTCGTCGTTCTATATCCTTATCATACCTACCATCCCTGCTAAATACACATCCCAAATACACAAACTCATCTACTTGCTCGACCAATTCCCCTTCTATTCTTATTTCACATATTGTTTTACTTTCTTCTCTTTCAAAGACCATAACTTTCGTTCGGCTAAGGGAAGTGCTAAAAAAATCCATTTACGGTGCATCCCGACTTTAGAAGTTGTTATGTGCTAAATCTAAAGTCGGGGTTTAGAGTAAGTTTATAAATTTTAGTTCTTTGTATTCGGTTTTTAATTACAACAACTACTACTACCACCAGAACGAGGATTCCACCCGAAAACCTTTCTTCCTCATCGATTGACATTTCTGCTAGCTATGAGGCCGGTCCATAGTCACTTCTTATTAACAGTCACGCGGCAGCTTTTGCTGTCGCACGGATGGGCCGGCTCGAACCGGGGTGGTACCACGACCTCACAGAATACCAGGGTGAAGTAGAAGTTTACTTCTGCGTGAGTGCAGGTGGCCGAAGGCCCCCCCCACCCCATTTTTAAAATGGTAGCGGAGTAAAATAAGACACTACCCCAGGGGGCTACCAGCACCCCTGGTGTCGGAGAATCTCTCGCTGAGCATCTACGCCCAAGCTACCCTCCTCTTCCTGAGCGTGGGTGCTCAGCCTGCCCCGCGTATTCTGGAGGAGGGCGAAATTCCGCTCGCTACTACTACTGCTCGGGACAAACGGAGCAACAAAACAAAGAAAACCCATGCCAGGCTATTGATTACTTCACAAACATTTTGAACCTAAAGTGTTAACTGATATTCGCAGTTACATATTTGAAAGTGATAGCTAGTCGCATAACGTGGTAACTTATATTCGCAGTTACAAGTGATAGTGATGACTAGTTGTATAACGTGGTAACTGATATTTGCAGTTACACAAGTGATAGAAATAGCTATTTTAATTGATAATAGCAGTTAGTCAGACAGTGTTGATAAAACCAGCTACTATTAATAAATATTTGATACTACCGTAATCATTTGAAGAAATCTTTTTAAATATATAGTGACCAACTGATAGTGAACAACCATAGTTGAACAACCATATTCAACCACCGTGGTCAATAAACAATAGTCAGAAGATTTCCGCCGAACAGTCAAACCGCTGGCTACTGCCTTGCCATTTGTATTCTATTTCGTGCATTTTGACTTAACTTCAGTCCACAGTACCCCAGCTGCACCCACAAAGACGGCAGTAGAAGTATCCTCCGGAACCTATAGGTGTAGGACGTGAGCGACTCGCGGTGTATCTCTGTCGACATTTACTCCGGAGAGTTCCGCCCGTCCGGCACACTTACAGAGTATTCCATCAAGTACAGGAGTGGCTTGGGAACCAACTGCCTCCTGAAATATGGGGTTGGAAGCGAGGAGTCGATGGAAACTTAGAACCAATTACGACCTTGGATCCTCCTGCTCCTGACGCGTTGTTAAATTTAATTTTTTGCCGATGTAAAAGTGGTTGTCCTGGAAAATGCAGTTGCCGAAAAGCAGGCATTAAGTGTAGTCTTATCTGTAACCGCTGCCTAGGAGCTTGTACTAATGGAGCCCCCATCGATGTTGATGATAAAGATGACGAAGATGAAACACAATTCGATTGATAAGTCGGCATACTCGTGCAAAAAAAAATTGTATAATTTTTCAGAATTAAAATTTGAATAACGATTTTGTTTATTATTTTTATAACATTTAATACTCTGTATCTCCTAGAGTGTTGATCGTACAGTAAAAATGTTAAGACATAATTTATAGGAAATTTAATGTAGACAATTAATGTAGAAGTAACTAAAGATATATTATAAATAGTTTTCTAGTCACAAGCAAAAACTTGAAAAAGAGACCTTTACCCCCCTCCCCCACCGCCGGCTTGTATCCCTCCCTCGGGGACTTTTAGTATATTCATCTAGACACCTTAAGGAATAACTGTACCAACTTTCAAAACTACACGAATTATTTAGTCTAATCGACGATTTTGAAGCTAATTTTCTTTTACTAATCTAGGACATAGAAATAGAAACTTTTTTTATTCAATATGGATTATAAATAATACTTATTGAAAGTCACTCTTTCGTTTAATTTACCACTGGTTTGGAAAATACGAGTGCCTTTGTCCTGGAAAGAACCAGCAAGAAACCCAGCGGTATAAATATTTTTTTTGGGAAACATACCAGTTTTCTATCATTAAAGATACACAATAATTATAAGAACACAAAACAAATTAGAAATAGATTGGTAGCAATCACCTCATTCCCAGGGGTCGTTACCATCCATAGAAACTATAAATAGGAAATTCTTTGTGCTTTGCAGAATGCACTTGAACCCTTTACCAAGTCTAATGACATACTCGAGTGGACAAGACGTGTCGGTGAGAAAGAAGACATGTTTTGAGTAGTGCTATGTGGCAGCAGCAATTATGCTTTGATGTCAAAAATTGTATTGCAATATTTTTTTCTTTTACAAGAGTATGCACTTTTTAAATTGTGTCATTTTTTAACAGTGGTAGAGCCACGCGGCAGCTTTTGCTGTCGCACTTTTAGCTTTTTTTAGCTTTTGCTGGGCCGGCTCGAACCGGGGTGGTACCACGACCTCACAGAATACCAGCGTGAAGTAGAGGTTTACTTCTGCGTTTCTTTTGGTGAGTGCAGGTGGCCGGAGGCCAATTACCTCCCCCCCCCCATCAACATGGTAACGGAATTACACGAAAGACTAGACTAGACTAGACTATCCCTCGCTGAGCATCCACGACCAAGCTACTCCACTCCTGAGCGTGGGTGCTCAGGCTGCCCCGCGTATTCTAGGGGGGGGGGGCAAAATTACGCTCGCGACTAATACTGCTCGGGGCAAGCGGAGCAATAAGACCAAGGCGACCCCTGTCACGCTATCCGTAAATTTTTGCAACATCAGGGGACTTCATTCCAACCTTAACGCTGTCTACTTCCATCTACAGACAGCGACGCCGGCCTTGCTCTTTTTAACCGAGGCTCAAGTGTCCTCTCCGGCTAATACTTCAAACCTCTCCTACCCGGGGTACAAATTAGAACACTCCTTTGTGCCCCGGGCTGGAGTTTGCGTATACGTCAGAGAGGACATCTGTTTACGACGTCTCTGTAGTCTTGAAGGTACGGACCGGTCCATCCTATGGCTGCGCGTAGACAGCGACAACCATCCCCGCGTCTACGGGTGCCTCTATAGGTCCCATAGCGGTAATGCCGAAACAGACCGACTCATCGACCACGTCCAAATGGCTACAGATTCCTTGTTAGAGCAGATCCCATCCGCAGAGATCATGATCCTTGGCGATTTTAACGCCCACCACGCCGAATGGCTCGGTTCACGTTCAACCGATCATGCGGGGAGATCTGTTTATGAATTTGCTTTGGCATATGGTCTGACCCAGCTGGTTATTGAATTAAATTGAGATTCATTGAAGCGATAGTATAATAATGGATAAGGGTGCGGACTGAAAATCGGAAAGTTATGGGTTTGATCCATTCGAATATTGTCGTGAACCACTCCTAAGATGCATTTTAAGTTTACTTGGAGTCGTCAAAGTGAGTATTAGTAATGTTACTAGCATCTTTAATATTCTCAAAAAATCAAAGTATTCATTGCATACTAATGTATATTCTTCTTTAAGTTGAAATAATATTAACAAAAAAATAATTATTTCTTCTTTAAGTTTAAAGGCTCAAGAGAAAAACATCTTGAACATTATATTCAAGTCTAGAGCGTCATTAATGAAACATGTGTCTGACTGTTCAAGCGCTTTAATATGTACGATAAAAATGAATGCAGCAACGGCTGTGTTCATTATTTTTTATGATTTACGTTGAGAACTCGCACGCGATATTGGAAATTTTATATCGATCATATTTATATTACTATTGAAGATACAGCTTTTTTTAAATTATATTTTTTCATCAGCTGTAATTATACCGGCCCTCTATACCCTTCAGACAGGAACACAGTAGTGGAATCAAGGCTACTTGGCGACAGAAATAAGTTAAAAGGGTGGTACCTATTGACACGAACTCCTAGACAAATAAGAAGTCCTACCACCAGTAAAATGTATATTCAGAAGACACTGGACATGTATCTCTGTATTACCAAAGTTGTTGCTTTGGACAAAATTGACCTGCACTATAATTTTTAATTACTTTTTTGTTCTGTTTAGTTATACCGTATGCTGGCGGTGTAAGAGAATCCATCACCCTATTTAATTCCAAGGGTGTGAGGCAACTATAGGAAATACCAGAATGATCTCCAGGCTTCCGACAGATGGTAGTATAACCATCTCTTTACTTTAGGAGTATACTCAGAACTGTGATGGGGAGCAGCGTCAAATGTACGAGACGTATAGACATAAGCCAAATTCTCCCTACAATGGAAGAAGCCTTTTATCAGCAATGCACTTTTACGGGCTGATAAATAAGTTATTGAAAAAAATATATGAATGACAAGAGAAAAAATAACATGAATTTTAATACATCTACGGTCAAACTTTTATCGCCACCATTAAAATTGATATCACAATTTTTGGTGGTCATTAGGTACTCAGCGATAAAAAAAAGCATCTTGAGGAATAGTGCCACCATGGAAGACGGAATTAAAGAGCTTCTGAAGGACTTCAAGTACCGGTTTTCCACCCGCTTTCAGAAGCTCTAAAGTAATTCCTCTGTTGTAATTCCATCCTCACCTGGGGCCTTGCCGTATTTAAGGTGCTGAAGAGCCATTCTAATCTCGCTCAGACTGACGTCCGGGATATCTTCGGAATAGTGTCGGATAAGACTCGCTCTTGGATTGTTACTCACACTTGCGTGTGGCTCCAACGATGACGTGTACAGCTGCCCATAGAACCTCTCAATCTACCTCAAAATCTCAGGTGTCCCGGAAACGATGCTGCCACACTCTTTCAGTTGGCTCTTTCTGGCATACAGATCTCTGTCAAAGACTTTGAAGCCTTGGTTCCGCTCGATCGCTTTTTCAATACAAGCTGTATTGAAGTTGTGTAAGTCCCGCTGCATGCATTTGGAGATCTGTCTATTCAGTTGCCTGTATGCTGTCAAATCTGTTGAAGACTGCAGCTTCATTTCCCGTCTAACAGCCATGAGATTAAGAGTGCGATCGGAGAGTTTTTGTGTTCTTCTGCGGCGGGTCTTGCAGAACTTAGCTCCGACCGCATGGACAGTTTCCACGAGCTTATCATTTATATCATCCACTTCATTGGAGTCTTCTAGGTACTGAAAACGGTTTTGTAACTCGAGATGAAAGGTTTCGGGACTTTGGACTAAAGCACGAGGGGGACAGAGCGTTGACTTCATTAGACGAGACCTTTCCAACTTAACGTTTAGGTTCAGTGTGCCTCTAACCATTCGGTGATCGCTACCAGTTTTAACCCTCGCGATCACTGAGACATCACTGAACAGTTGTCGTCTGGTCGTCATAATGAAGTGAATCTCATTTTTTGTCGAACCGTCGGGGCTCGACCAGGTCTACTTCCTGTGGGGCCGCTTCTGGAAGAAAGAGTTCATCATAAAGAGTCCCTCGTTCTCCATGAAGTCAGCCAGCTGCTGGCCCCTTGGGTTCCGTTGCCCTATTCCGAATTCCCCTACTTTCAGCTCACCGTTCTCTATTTTGCCTAGTTTTGCGTTGAAGTCTCCCATTAACATCGTATAGTGGGTTTTAGAGGAATGCGTGGCTCTAGAGATATCCTTGTAGCGGGTGGAAGGAAAAGGGGAGATCTCCCGCCGGGCAAGGTGTTCTGCCCGGGGAGCGGCCGACGCTCCGAGTGGTAGTTCGGAGCTATTGTATGTATACTATTTTTAATTCGGAACTTTGATAGCGCGATTTAGGCTTCGATGTATTTCGCTTGTGGCGCGACGACAGCGCCGCCACATCCTCATACATTTCCTCCACCTCCTCATCGGGGTGTGCCGAGGTTGGTGCGTAAACCTGTATGACCGTCAGCGAATACCGTTTGGTGATTCTGAGTATATGGTACACAACCCTCCTTGACACACTCCCAATCTTTACAACGTTGTTAACGAGAGACTTGGGGACGATAAATCCGACACCTCCTTGGGACAGATGGTCGCCCTCCCGGTGATAGAACAAGTTGCCGGATTCGAGGATTACCGTGTCCTCCCCCTCTCTTCGGACCTCGGATAATCCTATAATATTCCAGCGCAACTTGTCTATCTCTTCTTCCAGCTCCAGGATCTTCTCGTCGGTCCTCAGGGTACGTGCGTTATAAGTTGCCAGTTCGAGTAGTCGTAGGTGGCAACCGAACCTCCACCGGAGATTCTTAGCACCCCCTGCCCCGCAGTTACCATGGTCGCCACCGTAGCCAGGAATAGCGGGGCCGCCGGAGACTGGGGGCCGTCTCTTCGTAACTTTATTCATTGGGGGGTATATTGCCATAGTTGCCACGCTTGGCGAGCGGGTTGGCAACCGCAGTTTTTTTATTGTTATATTGCTGTTATCAGGAAGATGCTGCTGCCCATCTCCTGCCTGTTTCCCACTGTCGCCTCTTACGACACCCACGGGAAGACATGGGGTAGTGGATATTCTTAACCGCCACTACACGCCACTACAAGAAAAAATAATTGTGGAAATATCGTTTTAAATTTGGAAGAGTTATATTGTTTTAATAAAATGATAATATATTCCTTGAAATTGAATGATATCCAATATATAAAAATTAATTCTTGTTAGTTCTTATTTTATGCGCTGCCATACCATTCATCAGATTGTGGTAAAAATTTTGGCGCGCGTGTATATCCGACAAATTTATTTGAAAGTTATACACCACTCAACTTCGATGAATGTATCATCATTCCTAAATAAACAATATAACTCTTCCAATTTTAAAAAGATATTTCGACAATTATTTCTTCTGCAGCAGCAACGCGACGGGTACCAGCTAGTATATTATATTTACTTTCAAGTAAAGTTATCGTTACGACACGCGCGCCATCTACTGTAAATTAATTGTACTATGCCTATAACCTTCGCGCAAGTGCAAGCAATAAATTGACCAAAATTTTACCGCAATCTGATGAACGGTAAGGTAGCGCATATAATACGAACAAACAAACATTAATATTTAACACACTTTTTTATATATTAGACTAAGGAAGGGTTATATTGTTTAATTGGAATGATAATACATTCATTGAAATTGAATGACATATTATGACTTTTAAATAATTATGTCGGTACGACACGCGCGCCACCTACTGTAATTTAATTGTACTATGCCTTTAACCTTCGCGCAAGTATAAGCAATAAGTTAACAAAATTTTAGCGCAATCTGATGAACGACATGGCAGCGCATAAAATACGAACAAACAAAAATTAATTTTTATATATTAGATTTTGCCATATACGAGCTCGTAGCTCGAAGAACCGACAACCGATGGGGAAGAATTTTACCCGAGCGGCAACCCCGTACCGATGAGCGAAGTGTAGGGCGGCCCCCCACTAGGTTAAGTGACAACCTGATAAGATATGCAGGAAGTTGATGGACGCAGGTGGCTCAGGACCGTGCATTGTGACATTCTTGTGAAGGACTTTAATGATGATCATGATGATTTTACTGAAATCAATTTGTTGTTTTAACTTAAATCAATTTATTTTTTTACAAGCTCATATAAATAATTTATTGTATTATTTATCCTTTGATATTAACTTTTATTATTATTTTTAATGTCAACAAATATTCCTTGAATTGTAAATTTTTCTTTGTAGTAAAAAAACCTATAGTTCTTTTTCTCAATAATTAATAGGTCCGACAAAACATTCTTCGGGACTTTAACTATTTGGCTTTGTTTTCTGTAAGGACCACTTCGGCTTTATCTCTTAGGTTTTTGTTATGTAGAGGGGTCACGAAAGTTATAAACTATTAACAGAAAACTAATAAGAGTTTTGATATTATAGAAGTAATTATCAACTTTAATACTTTAAGAACTTTCATAAGTTAAAATTATTATTATTTCGTCCCTATAATATAAGGTCCTTACATATGAAATTAGCGTTTTGTACGCAAGGAATATAAAGTCAATTTTTTTTTGTAAAATATATTTAATTAATCAAAGTATGCACCGTTGTTATCTATGCACTTTTGCCATCTCATAGGTAGTTCATTGATCCCTTTACTAAAAAAACCATGGGGGCGAGAATCAATAAACTCTTTGAAGGCGGTTTGGACTGCCGCATCGGAGTTCAATTTTTTTCCTTATAAGAACTTGTCCAAATTCCGGAAAAAATGGTAATCTGTTGGAGCAAGGTCCGGGGAGTACGGTGGATGTCGCAGACATTCCAATTGTAGCTCATCTAACTTAGTGGTTGTTTGTTGTGCAGTGTGTGGTCTTGCGTTGTCGTGAAGCAGCAGTGGCCTAGAGTGATTGACCAATCTCGGTTGTTTAGCAGCTGGTTTTTCATTCATGGTTTGCAGTTGCTGACAATAGATCTAATCGTTTGGCCAGATTTTAGAAAGCTGTAGTGAACGACACCGGCGTTAGTCCACCAAACACTCACAAGTAAATTTTTCTGAGTCATTTTTTGTTTAGGGCATGATTTGGCTGGGTCTCCAGGGTTCAGCTATTGCGACGAGCACTTCCGATTATCGTACAGTATCCACTTTTCATCACAAGTAATGATTCGATTTAAAATCCCTTCATTATTGTGTCGGTTGAGCAAAGTAACACAGCAGTCGACGCGTGTTTGCAAGTTCGGTTCACTCAATTCATGAGGTACCCATCGTTCAAGTTTTTTACTTTCCCGATTTGCTTCAAGTGGATTAATACAGTTTTATCACTTACCCCGAAGCCTGCAGCTATCTCTGAAGTGCTTTGTGATGGATCTGCTTCCACAATAGCCTTTAATTCTTCATTTTCCACTTTGGTCTCTGGCCGTCCACGGGGTTGGTTCTGAAGGTCGAAATTTCCAGAACGAAAACGTAGAAACCAAAAACGTACCGTGCTTTCTTTTGCGACACCAACGCCGTACACATCATTAATTCTTCTAGCTGTTTTTGCAGCACTGGTGCCACGATAGAACTTGTATTTGTAAATATATCGATATTTCATGGTTAGATTATAAAACAGAATTGAATATAAAACAGGTTTTTCTTTGAGTCTATTTCAGAAAAGCAATATTTTTTCGCAGGCGAAATACCTAAAATTTACTATATCCAATAATATCATGAATTAATTACATAATTTCTACAACTTATAAAAAATATCTTAAATAATTATTATTTAGTAAATGGAATGTTCGGAATGGCGATGTTCAGCATTTTTTTGCGAGCTAGAATTCTCAACAAATACCATTTTCTAAAATTCTGTTGCTATGCCATTTCTTCAGTCAATTTAATCATAACAAAAATAATTATGAAAATTTTCGGTTCCGGTTTTAATTAAAGATTAATAAAATAAAATATAAGTTATCACGAACGTACATACGAACATACGTACATACACGGACTTCATCTAAATATGTCTAAATTTGAACTTAGGATAATCGAAATCACATTAACTTCCTACTGGAGGTGATAAAAAAGTTAATTATAAGTAAAAAGAAAAACAGGAATCAATATCTCCTACCGTTTCTACTATTCTTATTGCAGCAATATCGAAACAAAATGTGAAAGTTTTTATTTTACATACCAATCTTCTGTCTTCCCTTCTCTTCTTCGGAAATCTTTGATTCATGTATTGACATACATCTCATAAAATATTCTGCTAAGATATCGTCGCAAAGTTTACTACGCGTAAATAACGAAAATAACGACTGAAAGGTTTTTCCTTGTTTTTGCGATGGTATAGCACAAATGTACTGACTCGGATATCTAAACAATCCTATGTATCTATATGGATTTTATTCTACATATGAAAATCTAGAAAGCAACAATTGTACTAAAATTGTGTAGTCTCGTAGAAGAAGTTAGCTTAAACTAAATATGACAACAGTTATACTTCTGATAAATCTGGTTATCACCAGCCTTTTGAGTCCGCCGCTAGACAAAGGCTTTTACGAGAAAGTAATTATTGGCAAGCATTTCTTGGAACTCTTGTTCATTTCTATGGACATCCGCAACCAATTTCAAAGTATTTTTTTAAACAAAGAAAACTGAGATGAAATTCGAGTATTTGTTATTGGCTTCAATACTCTTTAAATCGGAACAACAGTAAATGTTCTGCTTTTTGGCGGCAGAAATAGGTAAAAAATCTACCTCGAAGGACACCTAAGTAGGAAATAAGTCCTACCAAAAATGATTATATAACAAATAGCAGTGCTTGCGCTACTGTGTTCCCGTCTGAAGTGTATAGATAGACTATATAGGGGTAACTCAGGTGTGACAACGCATCTTCTTTGTTTGTAGTTGGCTGCAGTTGTCCATGGACTGCAATAGCCATTTACTATTAAGTGGATTGTTAGTTCGTTTATTATTTCAGTTTTATAAAAAAAACTTAGAAGAATCTCACGCTGATAACCATTACTTTTGGAAGGTATAATAATATCATATCTATTTTTATGAAAGAGTAAAAGCAAGAAAATTATTGTTATAATGAGCTGTTTGTATTCATGCGTATACTAAAACATTTACATAATGCGTGTCTGTGTCGGTAAGGATATCCAACCCCGATTATTACTGAGTGAGGATTTATTCTAACTTAATCTTATTTCGGTCGAGAGCAGGTACTATGTTTATCATAAATCTAGCTACATAGAATAATTCATTATTAATTTACTTTTTTTATTAAAAATGGATTCACTCTTGACCTCCACCTGGCCCGAGGGAAAATATGAGGTCTACGATGGAGCGAGTTTGCCTAGGAGAAGCCTGTTAACACGTAACTTGAAGAGGCTATACGCACTCGGAAAAACAGACGCCGGCAGGGCATTCCACTCCTTGGTTGTGCGCATTATGAAAGATGACTTATAGCGCTTAGTGCGAATATTCGGAATGTCAACCAAGTGTGGATGGTAATCTGCGGTACGTCTAGTACCCCGATAGGAGAATGGAGATGGCGGTATGAGCTTATGAAGCTTATGGGCACACTCGGAGTACAATCTGTAGAAGACCGACAAACAAGCAACTTGGCGGCAGTGAGCTAAGCTGTGAAGGCTAGTTTCCACAAGCTTTTTGTCGCCGATAAGCCTCTTGGCTCTGCGTTCCACTGAGTTGAATGCGACAAGTTGATATTTTACTGAGTCATCCCAAAGGTGACTACATTACTCCATGCATGTTCGGACTTGAGCTTTATATAAAACTACATAACACATACATATGCTATGAAATCTATACATTTTTATATATTATTATAGCAAGTCGCCAGATATTCTTTAACGTGGTAGAGACACGCTGCAGCTATATTATAGTTGTAGCACGAATGGGTCGGCTCGACCGGGGAAGGACCACGCTCTCACAAAGTAACAGCGCAAAATAGCAGCTTTATCCTGTTGTGTTTCGTATGGTAAGTGTAGAGAAAGAGAGAACTGGAGACCCTTTTTACTGGAAACGAGGCATTCCATCGTATTCCTCAGGGGTGACAACGCATCTGCATTTTGATTCTTAATCGAGGATAGATGTAGATGTGCATGGGCCATAGCATCCACTTACCATCAAGATGATTGTGTGATCGTTTGTCAACACCAATCTAAATAAAAAAAATACTTTCTTTCGCTTTTGTACTTCTGAATAACGCCGCCAATCTCAAAAACTGTTAGGTGGATTTCCACACAGGTCACCAATAGACGGAAACGGACTGATTAACGAGGACGACTTCAGTTTACAATTTTTGATTATTTTGTACTGTACGGTGCAACCGCACAAATCGCCCGATCAGCATTTTTGCCTCATATACTTATTTTTATTGTTCATCGAATCAGTTCACATAGCATCGCCACACAGCGCGTTCGTGTACTCATCATTAGCTATTAGCAGTTTTTATATTTCTTTTCAAGCATATTTTATTTATATTATCAGCAGCAGCATCTTAGGTGTAACGTACATCTTTATGGTCCTTCGAGCTTACCGTGAGCGGACCTCTGTCGTGAGTGACCTATTTTGAATTGCAACGGTGACGCGCCACGTAAGTCAACCAGCAGGCAGCATTGGTAAGTCTACAGCTCTCTATTATAATCAGCAGCCACAGTAATTGGTCAAAATGGAAGATCTTCTAGCTAGTCAGAACCAAATAATGGGAGCTATGGATCAGCTCCTAATCAACTTTAAAAAAGACGGTGCCGACCGCAAGACACCGGCTCATATTAAAAAGCGGCTTAGTACTTTAGAAAGTTATTGGCAGGAGTTTCAAGGTAATCATCTTAAACTTTTTGAGTCTGACGATAAATCTCACGAATATTTTACTGGCAATTACTATAAAAGAACATCACCTTATCTTCTTGTTATAGCACGTATAGCATAAATCTTGATGCCTTTATAATGAATCACGCAGTAAATAGCTTACCAAACAAATCATTCGGAAAACCATGATGGGCGTTTATTGAAAACATCCAACTAGCGGACCCTGAATTTTATCGTAGCAGGACAGTAGATTTGTTACTGGGCGCCGATGTTTACTCTTCTATCATCATGGGAGGAATCATCAGAGAAAATGACGATATGCCTATTGCGCAGCAAACGCGCCTAGGCTGGATTTTATGCGGAAACGTGAAATCGTACAACTGTAACGTGATTATGGTAGACATTGACAGCATACATAAATTTTGGTCAATCGAAGATATCAATGACAATGAGGAGATGTCATTCGAAGACCATCAATGCCTTCAAAGGTACCAAGAGACTACTTTTCGCCAACCCGATGGGAGATATGTAGTGCGCCTTCCACTACACCCTGACGCTGAGGAGAAGTTAGGATTATCTGAACCCAAAGCTTACGCACAATTTTATCAGCTCGAACGTAAATTTGGAAAAAATCAAAATTTAGCCCATAATTACAAGCAATTTATAAACGAATACATCAATCTACGTCACATGCATACAATAGCGGCGAATTTGACACCAATATATTACATGTCGCATCACGCTGTCGAACGCCCTGACTCTTTAACTACGTCACTAAGAGTGGTATTTAATGCATCCGGAAACATCAACCGGTGTATGTTTGAATGATGTCTTGTATAGAGGCCCTAATCTTCAGCAAGAACTTTTAGTTTTGGTCCTTAAATGGAGACAGTACGAATATGCCTTTACAGCTGACCTGGAAAAAATGTTCAGGCAAATAATTGTGCATCCTGATGACCAACTTTATCAATGCATAGTTTGGCGTGAAAATTCAAATCAGCCACTGAGCAAATACCAGCTAAATACCGTGACGTATGGCACAAAATCAGCTCCATTTCTAGCGATGATGACGCTTAAGCAGCTAGCTATAGACGAGCGTCAACGTTATCCTGAGCATCGAAAGCATTAGAGCAAAATTTCTATATGGATGACGCTTTTGTGGTAGTTATAACGTCATGTCAGCCAAAAATTGCAACGAGAGCTAATCGACCTACTAAAACCGGAGGATTCAACCTCGCAAATTTTCGTCAAATGAGAAGTCACTACTGAAGATGTTGACGTCGCACCAAGCTCCCCAAACACTTATGACTTTAAGCACCAGGAATCAACAAAAGCACTCGGACTTACATGGATTGCCAAGGATGACAACTTCACCTTCCAATGTAAAATGACAGCACCAACTACAACCAAACCAACAAAAGAGTTTTATTGGCCGAAATCTCTAAAGTCTTCGATCCTTGTGGTTTCCTTTCGCCAGCCGTGGTCCAGCTTAAACTATTATTTCAAAGCGTTTGGCAAGAAAATCTAAACTGGGATGATGTCATACCTGATGACGTATACTCAAAATGGTTAACATTAAGAGCAGACATCGAAAACATCAGTGATATCGAAATTCCCGATGGATTGGTACTCGAAAGAAAAGTAAAGTTCAGATACACGGTTTCTGCGACTCTTCCACCAAAGCTTTCGCTTGTGTTGTATACGCCCGTATTATTCATAAAGGCGTCGCATCTGTAACAATATTAGCAGCGAAAACAAAACTCGTACCATCGAGCAAGAGTTCGACCGAAAATCAAACTTCGCTACCCAGGTTGGAATTAAGCAGTGCATTTCTACTTTCAAAACTAATGACTAAAATAAACTAAGCCTAAAAGAACTTGATCTCGAAGTCTACGGATGGAGCGATTCCACAGCAGCTCTCGGTTGGATTCAGGAGACCTAACCGCTGGAAGCCATTTATAGCCAACAGAGTCAAGAAGATTACAGACGTCATGCCCCAAAATGCTGGCGTTATGTAAAAGCACAGTGTAATAGTGGTGAATGGGTCCACTATTAACAGACTCCAGTGGTCTAGGAGCGGTGGAATGAAACTATTTTCTTGATATGCCTTACTATGTGCAGGCGAATGAAGGTGTTTATTTTAGAACCCTGCCTATATTTATACTCCTTACATCCCTAGTTACCCAATAGCAATATCTTTATTTATTTAGCCAATTAGAATTTCTACATTTTGACCAATGAAATTAATCAATTACAATATTATATACAACTATTATATGTCGCGCCCATTTGCCGGCGTAAGACTCGTGGATCGCTTCTCGTAGCCGTTGCTGGACGGGGCTATATAAGCGATGCAGTCCGACGCGCGCGCGTAATCGGCGAGCGGCGGCGGCGTGGGACACATCTCCGGAACAGCAAGAAGAAGCGAAGCTGCGGCGTTGAAGAAACGGCTCGAAAATGGTCGACGGATTCACGAAGATAGCCGGCGTGTGAAGACGATGCGGCGCTGATGATATTTGCGACTGTTTCTTGTTTCTGTATTAGAACGTTAAATATATACGTCGAATTATCTCGCATCGATATGCAGTCCGCAGTATCTCAGTAGCCGGGGGTAATTTGTAAATAAATGTTTTCTTCAGACCTTCATCTTCTGCGTTATGGTAGCAGTAGGGTAACATTATTTACTACCGTTTTTGGTTGATTAGCCTGGCTGCTACATCACTCTCCCCCTAGCGAAAGCGTACCGGAGGCTTGACGACTCGGCCATGGCTCGTAATTTTTAAAATAGGTTTGATCTGGGTTGATGTAGGTGATGGGCTTTCAAGCTTCCTCGCTGGTGGTTGAGATGATGATGATGATGATGATGAATCCTCTGAAGTATCCTCGTTAATAACATAGGCAGGCTTTAGTC
The DNA here is from genome assembly GCA_029286625.1 of Parnassius orleans. Taxonomy (NCBI): domain Eukaryota; kingdom Metazoa; phylum Arthropoda; class Insecta; order Lepidoptera; family Papilionidae; genus Parnassius; species Parnassius orleans. Next base: position 26,375 of record JAGSMP010001284.1, on the reverse strand, counting down.
GGTCGATCGATATAATTGTAGATTTCCTTCCGGGTATTTGTAATTTAAAGGTCTTGTTATTTCGCTCTAATACTTTATACGGTCCATCGTAGGTAGGTTGAAATTGTTTCTTCACTGCGTCGTTTCTTATAAAACTTGCTTGCATGTTTTCAAATCTTGATGAATGAATACTGATTTATTATTTCCGTGCGATGATGTGCGACGATAAGACTTTGTTGATTGATTCTCGAAGTTGAGTTACAAAATCGTAATTCATTTCTTGAATATTTGACGATGTTGAAGTGAAGAAGTCACACGGTAGTCTTATGCTGCATCCATATGTTAGCTGAGCGGCGCTAAGACTAGTGTCTGTACGCGGTGTTGCTCGTAGTCCAAGTAGCACTGTAGGTAGCTCATCAATCCACTTTGTGTTGAGATAAACGAGTTTTGAGTGCGGTCTTCAATGTACGATGCCATCGTTCGACTATTCCGTTTGATTGAGGATGGTATGCCGTTGTACGTGTCTTCTGTATTCCCATAGTTTGAAGAAGTTTGAGGAATAGGTTGCTTTCAGTTTCTTCCTTGATCCGTTGTGATGGTTTTGGGTGATCGAGAACGAGTAATCCAATTTTCATAAATTATCTTCGCGACGGATTCAGCTGATATCATCGGTAGGTATTGCTTCTGGCCATCTTGTTGTTCTGTCGATCATTGTTACGAGGTAACGATGTCCTTGCGGTGAAGTAGGTAATGGTCCAACGATGTCAACGTGCAGGTGTTCGAATCTCTCCGTAGGTGGAAATGAATCTAGGCTGTGATGTATGCCTTTGTACTTTGCATTTTGACATTGAATGCATTGCTTCGCCCAGTTGCCAACATCCACTTGTATTGAAGGCCAAGAATTTTCCAGTGATGAGTTTTCTGGTTGCTCTAACACCTGGATGACTGATGTTGTGCAGTGCATTGAAGACTTCGCGACGACATTCTTCTGGTAGGTATGGTCGCATGGTTGACGTTGATGCTTCGCAGTAGATAGGTAGATGCGTCGTTGGCATTGTAACTTGCTTGATGGTCGTTACTTTGCTTCGATAGAAGTTTGATGTTGTCGCTATCTCGTCTTGTGCTTCGGCGATCTTGTGATAGTCGATTGATGTAGGGCACGTTAAACTGTCGATTGGTATGCGACTGAGTGTGTCGGCGACTATGTTGTCCTTCCCACTGATGTGACGTATGTCGGTCGTGAATTCGCTTATGAAAATGAGTTGTCTTGCTCGTCGGTGTTTGATGATGATGGTTTCTTCTGAAGTACATATGTTAATGGCTTGTGGTCGGTAAAACGATCAGGTTTCGACCTCGAACGTTTTTTGAAGTGCTTGATAGCCATGTATATAGCGAGTAACTCTCGGTCGAATGTACCAGTTACGTTGAGTATCGGAGAATTTCTTCGAAAAATAGCCAAGTGGTTGCCATTTCATTGATGTATTGTTGAGTACAGCTCCTGCTGAGAGATCGGACGTCGCTGAAGATAGCAAGGGTTGCTTGTGTGATGGGTGAGCGAGCAAAGCTGCATTTTGATCGCAACTTTACAAGCTTCAAATGCCTCGTGGCTTCATCGTTCCATCTGATTGACGTTTTATCTTTTTCTTCGTATTGTGAAGGTAAGCGAAGTGGTGCTTGAATTTCAGCGGCTTTAGGAATGTGTTTCTGTAAAATTAATCATTCCAAGAAAACGCCTTAGTTCTTCGATTGTTTTAGGTTTCGCATAATCGATGATTGCTCTGACTTTTCAGTAGGCGGTTTGATTCCTTCCTTGCTGACGGTGAAACCAAGAAATTGAACTTCTTGTTGTCCAAATATGCATTTCGAAGGGTTGATTGTGATTCCATTGTCTTCTAATCGCTGTAGCACGGTGCGTAGATGGGTTTCGTGCGTTTCTTTATCAGGGCTTGCAACAAGGAGATCATCAATGAATGCGAAAACGAAATCCAGTCCATGAAGTACTTCGTATGAATCTTTGAAAGGTTTGACCAGCGTTCTTCAGTCCTGAGTCATTCTTGGGAATTCGAATAATCCCATTGAGTTATTATTGCTGTCTTCTATGTCTTCATCGCGTACTTTATTTGTTGGTAGCTCGGTTGAGATCGATGGTGGAATATAGTCTTGTCTGACAGTTGATGAGTGAAACCTTAACTCGCGGTATTGGGTAGCGGTCAGGGTGGTAATAAATTCAGTCTTCATAATCTCCACAAACTCGTAATTCTCCATTCTTCTTCGGTACAACATGAAGTGGTGATGACCAAGGGCTTTGCTTGGACGGCATATTCCTTGCTCGATCATGTTTTCGAATTCCTTCGAACTTGCTCGTATCGGTGTGGTGCGATTGGACGTGCACGGCAATGAAGTGGTGGTCCATTGGTTTCGATGAAATGCTCAACGTTGTGCTTCGGTGTAATTTCATTGAAGTTATTCTTGTGATTCAGGATATTCTTCAAGGATCTTGTGATACGATTGTTGAACGTCTATGCTTCTTATTGTGGGCTGATTGGTTGCTTGGACGAAAGACTGAGATGTAAGATTGGTTTTCCCGTCGATGATTCTTCTATTTTTGATGTCGACGATCAACTGGTGATGTTGAAGAAAATCAGCACCGATGATTGGTTTGCTGACTTTAGCGACGATAAATCTCCATTTGAATGGTCGGCGTAGGTTTAAATCTAGTTCCATTGTTTTTTCTCCATATGTAGGAATCACCGTATTGTTTGCTGCGTAGAGTTGAAAATCCAGTGGCTTCATTTTCTGTCTTTGACTCGGCGGTAAAACTGATATATTCGCTCCAGTGTCGATAAGGAAGGTAAGCTTGCTTTTTATCGTTGACAAAAGACGGTAGGACTTTTCTGTTACGCTGGATCCCGTCGCATCAAGCGTATTAGTTAGTTTTCCGACTTCATATTTTCATTTTTGAATGTACACGGTGTTGTGCATTTTCTTGCCTCGGAACCAAAACGTCGATGATAGTAGCAGTAAGGGGATCTTGTTCTTGAGTTTGTTCGACTTCTACTTGCAGAGCAGTTGCGACGAAAAAGTGATCTTCGATGTTGCTGATTGCGCTGGTTGTACTGTTGCTGGTAACAGGTTTGATGCTGGGAAGCTTTGAGCGCGGCGACTTCGAATGATAGCTTCCTAATTTCTTCGAGTAGAAACTGGGTATTATTGGCCTTGGTTGAAGTGCCTTCGATCATCGATATGTGAAACTACTGCTGTTTTCGATCATCTTGTCCGCCAGGAGTGCCAGTTCGTCGAGCTTCGTCTGCGTGCTGAATGTTTCTCACTGCTAGTACCGATCGAACATGTATGGTGGTAGGTTCTGGTCTTGCAGGATCTTCCTTATCGGTGTTCGTAACGGGGTCACCAATGTAATAGTGGTGAATGGGTCCACTATTAACAGACTCGAGTGGTCTAGGCGGTGGAATGAAACTATTTTCTTGATATGCCTTACTATGTGCAGGCGAATAAAGGTGTTTATTTTAGTGAACCCTGCCTATATTTATACTCCAGCTACATCCCTAGTTACCCAATAGCAATATCTTTATTTATTTAGCCAATTAGAATTTCTACATTTTGACCAATGAAATTAATCAATTACAATATTATATACAACTATTATATGTCGCGCTCCATTTGCCGGCGTAAGACCTGTGGATCGCTTCTAGCTGCGTTGCTGGACGGACTATATATGATGTAGTCCGTCGCGCGCGCGTAATCGGCGAGCGGCGGCGGCGGGACACATCTCTGGAACAGCAAGAAGAAGCGAAGCTGCGGCGTTGAAGAAACGGCCTCGAAAATGGTCGACGGATTCACGAAGATAGCCGGCGTGTGAAGACGATGCGGCGCTGATGATATTTATGGACTGTTTCTTTTTCTGTATTAGAACGTTAAATATATACGTCGAATTATCTCGCATCGATATGCAGTCCGCAGTATCTCAGTAGCCGGGGTAATTTGTAAATAAATGTTTTCCAGACCTCACCCTGCGTTATGGTAGCAGCAGGGTAACATTATTTATTACCGTTTTGGGTTGATTAGCCTGGCTGCCTAACAGAAAACCCGGCTGATTGTGCCAGCCGTGGTATGAAAGTGGAACAGCTACAGCGGCATACCTTATGGTGGAAAGGACCATGGCTATCATCATCAGCTGACCCTCACGAAAATCTGAGAACTTATCAAACCGATTTAGAATGCAAGGTGAAATTATCTAACATCGTACAAACAAACAAAAACAACGACGAAATTGATATTATTAGCGCAATAATTCACAAACAAAGTAGTTTCACGCGAGCAACACGTACTTGCATGGATATTGCGAGCGATTTCAAAAAACAGCGTAAAGTTACCATACTTAACAACAGCGGAGTTGCGTAACGCTACTGAAAAAATTATAATGAGCGTTCAAAAATCGGAATTTTTGCAGGAAATGAACGATTTATCCAAGCAAAGCAAGGTGGACTCTAAGAGCAAGCTTTCTCGCCTAAATCCGTATTTGGATCAAAACGGCTTAATGCGAGTTGAGGTAGACTCAAAATAGCAACATCCTTACGATATGAAACATCCATACATTATCCACACAGTGGCCACCTTACTAATATACTTATCGATCTTGCACACAACCAACTTTTCACGGAGGAGCCTCCACGCAAGCTTGGCTTAGACAGCAATATTGGATTTAGGTGGAATAAAGTTGTGAGAAATCGTTTACGCTGTTGTGTTATATGCAAACGCCACAATCCAGAAATGAATGAACAGCTAATGGAGAATTACCTGAAGCAAGGACGAATTCACGAGCCCGTTTTTTAGAACAGGACTGGATTTCACGGGATACATAGACATCAAAGCAAATAAGGGTCGAGGCATTAAGACCAACAAAGGATACGTGGCCGTCTTTATCTGTATGGCCACAAAAGCTGTTCACCTGGAGTTAGTCTCTGACCTATCATCATCAGCGTTTTTGGCAGCCCTTCGTCGACTAGCAGCAAGGAAGGGTACCCCACGTCATTTATATAGTGACAACGGTACTAATTTCATCGGAGCTAACAACACCCTGTCCAAAGAGTATTTCGATCCAGCAATATTATCTGAAGAGTTCTTCACAGAGATCAGCGAGATGAAGATCGACTGGCATTTTAACGCACCCTCGTGGCCTAGTGCCGGTGGGCTTTGGGAGGCAGCAGTGAAAAGCCTAAAGCACCATCTGCGTAGAGTTGTTGGCGATCAAAACTGACATATGAAGAATTTATACGTTATTAGCGCAGCTAGCCTGTCTCAATTGAGGCCCTTTGTGTATTGTCAGAAGACCCAGACGACATTAATTATTTAACGCCAGCTCACTTCTTGTCGAGCGGACCTATTCTTTCGATCATTGAGACAGAAACAGACGGGAGAACCAGATGGCAGCTAACGCAAAAGATATTCAGCGACATTTGGAAAAGGTGGCGTGCTGAATATTTGGTTCAGCTTTCAGCACGAAGCAAATGGCGTCAGTTACGGGAAAACATCAAACTTGACGATGTTGTGGTGATACACGACACTAACCTACCCCCTGGTAAATGGGCTATAGGTCGCGTGATTGAACTACACCCCGGTACCGATAATCTGGTCAGAGTCGTCTCAGTCAAAACACGAAACGGTTCTGTTATCAAAAAACCTGTAATTAAGTTATCGATCCTACCAGTTAACATAGATCAGTCAAACAAAAGTAGCGAAACAACAACAATAAATGAAACATCAGCAAAAATTAAAAGGACACAAACACCCAAGAAAAGTTTTCATATAAACTTCTTATCTATTATTACACTCACTCTTTTCATAACTTCAACTGTGCATGCAAGCTACAACATCACAAAACTAAGGATAACAAATACATATTTTTGAAAATTGGAAGTATACGATTAGTACAGGATCATTGGAAATTAGTTACTTACTACGATATGCAACCCTATTGGTACGGAAAAAGGATATTTAACACTTATACAGATCATCTTCAAACATTATGCAATAAATCGGAAGGAAATACGCATTGTGACATAATATTGCAACAGCTGAAACACGGGCTCACCGAACTAGAGTATTATGACCGTATGTTACTCAATCAGCATTTTGATAGTCGGAAGCGCGCGCGTCGAGGCCTTATCAATGGTGTCGGCTACGTCGCTAATACTTTGTTCGGCGTTTTAGACGAGCGGTTTGTGCCCAGTACGAAAAGACATCAAATTAATTCGGGGCAATCAGAGACATTTAGCACAACTTTGGAGAAATCAAACATCAGTTATAGAAGCGGAAAATAACATTTTAAAAAGAATCGAGAACACAATGGAAAAGCAATATAAGACGTTTAATCAGCATTTAAATAATTTAGAAAAAATATCGAATACAGTGAAAACCGAAATATCTAAGGTAGAAATCACAAACGACTTCATCATGTCGAGCATCATAGCGAATAATGTCCTTTCGAATCTTCGTAATATCCAAGATACCCTCCTGGATACGATCACCAACCTTCAACATTTTAACGTTCATCTGCTATCACCCACCCAGCTGGAAGACGAACTAAGCGTAATATCCAGCAAACTATCAAAGGATTTATCATTACCAATAGATAGCACCCAGGTAACTTATCCAACCTATACAAAATTTTAAAAGTCAAAGCTAGAATGACCAACCAATATTTTATTTTCGAAATTCAGATCCCCCTCACTAATAGAGATGACTATGACATTTACAACGTAATACCTCTTTATCATCAAGTTGCTAACTCATCACTCTCTATGATAAATCTGATACCGATTGCAGATGACGTAGCCATAAACCTGAAGAAAGACACATTCATACCTGTGACATACAACGACTTTCAGAACTGCATAGAATATAATAATAATGTTTATTCGGATTATCTTTGTTAGTTTCAAACGCCCGTCTACGAGAGACAGACGGACGAGAGCCTTTGTATTAAATACAAACAATCAAACACTTGTAAAATTATCAGCAGCGCGTGTCATACTACATGGCAAAAGCTTACAAAGCTAAATTCGTATATAATTAATTGTTGCTCAATGTACCTTCCGATTCTATATGTCAAGATCGAGTTACCGTAGAACAGGTGACGGAGTAAACATTATATTCTCGGTACTGACTGCGTCATTCGGGGAAAAACTCTAGTAATTACGCCTCATAAACAAATGACAAATGAGATTAATATCGAGCCGGTGATCTTTGCACCAGAGATCGCGCCTGTCAATAGTATCATCAACATATCGATACCCATCAGTACGATCAACGTGTCAGAGAATTTCGCGCTATAGAAAACATTGACCGGCAGATTAAAGAGTTAAAGTCAGCTTCGGATGGCATAGCTAGCGAGGCGAACAGCCTCAACTATCATGATGTCCATCACTACGCCGTTATCTATTCTCTGGTGGCGGCAGGACTAGCAGCAGCGTGCGTGGCGTGGGTGCGCGCGAGGTGGAGACGCGTCCGCGCCCCCGCTCACCCAGCTTCAGCCAGCTGTCAGCGTGACACCAGTGTAAAGTGTGTGTGCTTAAAAGATGTGAAGTGTGATAGTGAGTGTACTAAAGCAGAGAAAAGTGATCATTGTGCAAGTGTGTCCGATCAAGAGAATCAAAGTGAGCCTAATCAGACGGTGCATAAAAACACTTCCCCAGTTTTATTAAAATGTAATTTTAGGAAAACTCGCTAGAAATTGTCGGGTCATCATCTTGTAAATTAGCCGATAAGTGTTATGTCGGTCTCATCTATGTTTTAGTTTAGCTCATCTCATAATCATCTCGCCCATCTTCTCGCCGGGGAGCATATACGGTGCAACCGCACAAATCGCCCGATCAGCATTTTTGCCTCATATACTTATTTTTATTGTTCATCGAATCAGTTCACATAGCATCGCCACACAGCGCGTTCGTGTACTCATCATTAGCTATTAGCAGTTTTTAAATATATTTTCTATTTTACCTCAAGCAGCATATTTTATTTATATTATCAGCAGCAGCATCTTAGGTGTAACGTACATGTACAATATTAGCAATCGACAGAGATTCCGTTTGTAAATAGATAGAGAAAGATGTATGGTACAATTGTACTTCTTAAAGAATTCTATAAAGAAATCGATTTGCATTTGCTTTTTTGACACTTCAAATCGACGTAGCAAACCCTCTCAGAGGTTTTTTTTAGAGCAGGGTATACTCCGCCTTAATGCGTTTTAGTTATATCTGTTTAAAATTAAAGAAATTATTCTAGATAGTTAGAAATAATCTGACTTTTCCCTTTTGTTGTCACATACTACGCAATTCGTACTAAACAGTTTTTTTTCCGTCAGGTCGGTAATGTGTAAACAGCAATAAAGTGATATTATTTGGATTTTAAGTTAACTGTCTATAATCTAATATTGCCTTTTAACATTCCAATTCTACGCATAGGTCTCCTCTTGTTCTTGAGAGAATTAAAGGAGTAATTAGTTCGCAGCGCTGTTCCAGTGTGTGCAAGTGGACTTCACACGTCTTCAAAATATTTTATTTTTAAATTTCTTAGTGCAGGTTTCCTCACGGTGTTTTTCTTCACCGCCAAGCACGTAGTGAATCAGCATTTACATACAATTGCAATTTACATTTGGTGATGGCGTTGCTTGCTTTACTGTTTTATTTACAGCGAACACTTAGATTCTGAGCTACTAGAGCTTTGTGTGACTAAAATACTATTTTCGGTTAAGTACTTAGATATTTAACTTTAAAATTGATAAATTACAAAATGTAAACGTTATATTTTAGTCAAAATGTTTGTCCCTTGACCATCCTGATGCGAAAGTGCCCTTAATGCTCGCGGAGTTTTCAAGTTGTAAGGCAATCGAAAGCCAAGATAATCCAAAAAAAGATAGTCCAAAATAATAAACGCTCCAGTTTTTGGGACTCTCGGACAGTAACTAATCTTCCGCAAAAATTCCTTGAAATCCAAGCGTTATTTTATAAATGAAATCAAATTTGAGCCTATTCTTTGGATGTTCTATGCATTAAGAACAATTTTTTTTCCAAATTTTTGTAATCATGTACGAAATCCCATCTATTATTTTCCTTTTCTCAACTAATAAAAGTTATATGAGAGCTTCAACTTACATTAACTAAGCGGAAAACAAAGTTCAACTAAAAGTTAACTCATTCGAAGCTAACTTTAAAAATGTGTTCGTTGTTGGTCTTTACGTGTTGAGGATTATAATCTTAGTTCGCTTTGAGATTTTCTCTTCTTAAATGTCACTGTTCCATTTCTTTCCGTGGATTTCGTAAGAGACTTTAGTGGAAGGGTATCGTTTGCGATATTTATTTGTCTGTGACTAAACATACAGGCCCATATGTGTTAATATACATAAAAACTTAGTGACTTTGGTAGTACAGAAACATTAATAGGGATTTAGTCATCTAATAACCAATTCTCGTAATAATCGCTTGTTTGGGCTGACCGCGAAACGCCCAGACCAGCGACAGGAAGGTGGTATGATGTTAGAAGAATAAAGTCAAAGCTATAGATGCCGTTGTACGGCGATTTATCCATTCGAAACAGCTGTAACTAATACCACTGACTGGAGATCGGAAACAGCAAGTTCGACGGTATCGGCGTATCTTTATTCGCTTGCATAGAATTTTAATTTGGTTATTCTTATATACCCTGATGATGCCGTTAGGTGAAACCGGTCGGTTTATAAAAAGTTTATTAATAATTTAAAATTAATATTATTAAACCAGTACAAGTGTTTGTCCAAATCACAGAAAATATACCATTGATCGTTAGATTTCAAACGTCTTCGAAATATTTCATTTCCTAGACATACATATTTCCTTTTGATGTTTTTGCTTTACCTGAACAGACGATAAATCGGCATGTAAAATTGCAATTCATAATTTTATTAGAGCTGGAGAGGACTAATCTCAGTTTGGTAAAAGCGAGCTCTTATCTCCCGAGTAAGTACGACCCATGTGTATATAATTGTATGGTTATAACATTTTCTTTTATTTCATATACACTTTAATGTATATAAGTGGACTTAATGGATGATTCTTTATCTACCAGTCTACCTTAGAGTAGTGCAGGAATAAAAGAGGTAGGTGTAAAGAGAAGTACAGAAAGTATATATACGTACATATAGCTGAATGCATATAAAATTATGATATACATATAAATATTATGTATATTTGATGGGGTGATAGAGCTTCTATGCGAATTCACTACGGACATTTTAGTGTAAATATAAAATTTACGGCGCCACTTCGGGTCCAGATTTTATGATTTTTTGGTACTAAACTAACTTAATACATATATTGCAAGTATAAGTCATTTTGTTTCGGTGCATAAAAATTGTTTAACTATTGGCTACAGCACCATCTATTTGATTATAACATTTGAGAAATCAAATAAAGTATAAAATTAATGGTGATTATCTTTAAATCTAAATAATTCAACATTAATATATCCTATCCAGGCGAAACAATTGAACTGTTGCCTAATGATCAAGGGTGCAGACTGTAATCTCGGAAAGCCGTGTGTTCGAATCCGCCCTTCGACAACCAATTCTAGCACAAACATTTTAAGCTTATTATTAGTAATGCTAATAACGGTACCTACTAGCATTAGTTTTATGCATTTAATATATTACTGTAACAAATGTGACACTTAAAATGGACCTTGTTTATGTAAACTACCGCAGAAAAACAGAAATAATAAGTTGAATTCGAAAAAAAAAACATGTAACTAGTATAACTACATATGAACTTGGATGAACCATAGTTTGAACAAGTTTGAAAAACTCTCACCTGTAAGTGACAAATAAACACTTAGAGTAATACCATAATTTACTCTGAGGCTCTGAGGTCAAACATCATCAAATGTCATAAATTAACGCCATGATGTTTTGTGTTGTATATTGCAAATATTTTTTATTTATTTATACCAGCAAACAAAGCCAAATAAAAAATATAACATTTAAAGTTGTTCTATATGTGATCACCTATTCTTTCAATGTAGTGTACAAAGACCTGATCCAAACTCCATACATTTTGAAACATCATATTAAAAACATTAGTAATTGTTCTCACTATTTTAATAGGTCTGCTCTTCCCTTGAAGCAGTTTATGTGTGAATTCACCCGACAAATTACGCTTTAATTATTCAAGTATTAAATCTTGAATAAGGTTATTCGCATTTAGACGATTGAAATATTTCATAAAGCTTAAACTTTTAAATACACTACAAATTTATTAGTTCTTATTTTTAGAATACTAGCAAAAATTTGTGTGCATTGTGAATAAACATTCCTATTAACTTCGTATTTGGAATTTCTTTTAGAACATCCGATATTTTAAAGCTTTTTCAATATATTTTTACGTCTTGAGGTCCATAGAGTTCGATTCCCCTGTTTTTAAGATGACATGTGATAGAGGAGATTTTTGCCATAGTTGCCAAGCTTGGCAGGCGAATTTACAACCTCAGGTTTTTATTTTTTATTAGAGCCCTTAATAGGAGGATAATGCTGCTAATATTTTAATTCAGACTCCCTCTTTCGACTCTTACGACACCAACGTGAAGATATGGGGCCAGTGTACATTCTTACGCACCCACTAAACGGTCTGTATTATTTTTACGTACGTTCGTATGTTAGAAAAATTTGATTTGCATTGACTTAAAATTTAAAAACGAATACTAGATCAAGTTTGCATTAAAATCGATTCTGTAGTTTTTTTATTTGATGTTGAAATTAGTCACATCGAAAACATATTCATTGCCTTTTTTCTCAATTAACACAAAAGCTGGTGTTTAAGTCTATGAGTAATACTACTGCATATCTGGCAATTTTGTTTTTGTAAATTGATCAAATTGAATAAAACTATTTTTACGGATTTTATCGCGTTTAATTTTACTAATTTTGATTCCCAACGTTTCGGGTGCTTTACAGCACCCATGGTCTGAGGGGACTGAGGTGTTTGACCCCAGTATAGTTAGTAGATCGGACCAAAATTAATATTCAAAAACTGAAGGTAGCCGGGCTAGCTATGACATTGGGACGTCAACACCCTCAGTCCCCTGTGACCATGGGTGTTGTAAAGCACCCGAAACGTCGGGAATCAAAATTAGTAAAATTAAACGATAAATCCATAAAATAGTTTTCAATGTGGTGTTCGCGTAAATATAAGAAATCATTGGTCAAATTATCATCTGAGACCAGGAATTGACACCAGATAGTTAATCGCACAATCTTAGCAAAATAAAAGCTTAATTCAATCTTACCTTGGAGACGCGTAGTTTGTAATTGGATTGAAAGATAGACGCCGGCAAATTATTTTACTCCTTTCCTTACGAAAGACAAAGCAATCCGATTGTTTCGAATGCGTGGAACATCGGCAAAGGGATGAAGGCACGCCAACCACCTAGTTGTCCGATGGTGCAAATGAGAGGGAGGAATTAAGGCATGTAACTTCTGCACTCTCCAAAAAGCATCCTGTTGAACACCGAGGGCTGGCTAGTCTAGAATGTCCAATTATGGGAACCCGTACTGTCGGTCGCTATTCAATATACGCTGCTTAGTCTTGCAAAGTATGGAGGTATGAAATTGGTGATGCAGTGAAATAGCTGGCAATGTACCTTCCAGTCAGTGTAAGATGTAAAAAATGTTACATATTAACTTTAAATCAAATATAAATCTAATCGTGCTTTTCGAGACACGGGGTAAACCAACCTTTCTCTGACTCTGGGCTGCTACTGAAAATTTCTTGACAGAATAAACTAATAACTGATTTTGGGCTGACCCGAGATTGGAATCCGGGACCTCATGATGACTAGTCGCGCTTACCTTCCACTATACCAACGAGGGCAGTGAAATTTTCTTACGTCGATACCACACGGCAAAAACTTAAAATTAAGTCGCTAAAATCCTTAAAAACTAGGTTTATTCAAATAGAAAAGCTCTAAATACCGTGTTTTACAAATTACATAGCGACCCTGAGTGAGAGTTTTCTTTGTAAGCGACGCTTTCCTTTATTACTTTATAGCTTTGCACGAGTATATTTTATAATAATTCATAGCGACGAATAAACTGCGCACAGATCATAAATTTTGTGGATCAGTGTATTATCAAAATGGCGCCCCTATTATGAAGTCGATTGAAAGCATGGCTTAATTACATCGATGGCCGGAGCACTTTGCATTTTAAAAGTATTTTTATTGCATTAAGGTAAAATGTATTTTAACGACATAAAGTTATCATTGTCATGTTGCCATTCATTTCAATTATATTCAAGAATTAGATTAAAATTAAGGATTATAGAATAGAAAATAATTTATATTTATATTACATGATATAAATGATCCCGGCTTTGTGACCCACGCCGCACCTTCCTCTTTTTTTTTTAACCTTACCCTGTTATCGCTGATATTACTTATTATGTGCTTTCATATTTTTGACAAATATAACAGAAGTAACCGTGAAGAAGCTGTGTAAGAATACCCAATATCCCATATCATACCGTGGCTTTCGTATTTTCGATTATGTTAATAGAATTTATATGTAGTCATTTTATTATTCATATGTACCATACCTAGTTTTACCAAAAGCAACCGGCCACACATTAAAACTATGTCATGAATAAATCGAATACAAAGTTTAAGCAACTGAAATTGTACTTAATCATAGCTGGCTAAAGCTAGCAACCGCACTTCTAGTGACATATAGTATATTTTATTGAATATTCCAAACAATGAATGGAAAATACACAGAGACTCAATATTTGCTCTCGTGTATAATCTGGCCTGCGTATCTTTTGATGTTGCAGATGTCTATCTGTCGTAGGAAAATATGCGGTAAATAGTTATATGAAAGCGGTTCATAACTATCTTAACAGACTAATCTAGTGAAATAATTATAATTGTAAACTGAATGTACAGGAGGAACAAATTTCGCGACATTGACGTTCCTGTTGTGTTGTTGTTCATGTTCCTTTTTTGACAGTAGGTTAAGGTGCGGCTGGGGTGGCCCTTGGGCTACTCTAAAGCCGCGTACATTATCTATATACAACGTGTCCCAAAATTCAACGATAAACGGGCACCAGAGGGTGGACCTGCTCATGACTACTCGAGAAAAAAAAAAAAAAAAAAAATCTAAATCGTTTTTAAAATTACAAAAAAAAAAAAAATGAAATTCTTCGAAAATCGATACCCCGATATGGTATTTTTAACTACCATGAGCACATTTTTAATTTTTTTTTGTTTTTTTTGTAACGGCAACCTTAGTAGTACTGCTATTTACCACAACCCTTATAAATCCCAGAATACATGTAGTTTTTAAACAAAAATCAATCAAAATTATTTTTTCCCCTAATATTTTGAAAGATTTTTACTTTCAGTCCACTTTCACTCATCGTGGTGTAAAAAAAAAGTACTGACACTACTATGGCAAGTTTTTTTAAAAATTGACGCAACTAACCAAGATTCTAAAATGGTATAATACTCTTAGATAACTAGCCACAAAAAAAAGCCTACTATTTCTAAACAAGAACCGAAATTTTGAACATAAATTTTTGTTGCTAGTTAATCACTTTCACTACACTACACTATGTGCTAAAAAGGTTTTTGTTGCAAGTTCTTAGAACTTGAATTGCAGATGTGCGTAGTCAGTAAAATTTAGAAGTTAGAGAGCGATAGATAGAGGGAGACTATACGTTAGAGAGAGATAGATGATGTTCGTTGTTTAATAACAATAGGGCAGGTAGTCAAATTTCGGGAGCGTCGAAAGGTTTTTAAAAACTAAAATACAATTAGATTACTATGTCCGACCGATTTGGGTGGCTTTAATAATGAACAATATTCAAAGAGTCCGTTTGTGCGCAGACATTCGACTCATCAATTAAGTACTAAGAACTTACATAGAAATGCTGATGCATTAGTTTTATTGCTTAGTCTAAATTATACGATATTATATATTTGAATATATTAATCTAAAACAGAGGGACAGGGTGTATCCATAACTCCTCCTCCTAAAACAAAATTATCGGTAATATCATTTTGATGTTTTTACGATAATTTTGTATGTAAATATACATTTTTCTTAACACGTATATAAAGAACAATAAGAAACTTAAAGCTAGAAATTTAAAATTACATATGTTAGAACACTGAAGTTAGAGTCTTTTTCTCCGTTGAGAGCACTTAAATCTGTGTAATAGATTTCACTGTGTTTTAAAGCATTTGACATATATTTCACTTCGTCCAAGTTGACACCATTCATGTTAATTACGCGTGTACTTGTTACGTTAATATTTTCACGTAAATGAGGTAAGTTGATGACTGAAACTGGTGGCGCCGCTTCGTATTCCGTGTAAACACGGTGGTGATGAATATGAGTACCGTATATCTCAGGTCACAGGGCTCATCGCTGGTTAGTATATAGGTTCCAAAATTGGTTGTTTGGTGATCTCGGTACCGCAGTGCTTGGTCAGCGTCGTTTTTAGCTGTGAAAACAATCCAATTTTCTGATTTAATTCGCTGCACCTTAACGTCTTCAATTGTAATTGCGTGTTGCGTGCAACAAGTAAGATTATTCTCAAATTTCATTAGCTGTTCTATGCAGGTAAGTCCAGGGTAGAGGGCTCATTTTCGGTACACAGGAAATCATTACCAGCAGCAAGGGACGACACGGTTTCGTGACTGGTAAGTATTTCATTCCTTTCACCAGGAGGTAAGGATATTTTGGGAAAATGGCAATCGTTTCGTTTAGATTCGCGGAAAATAGGTATGGAATAAACCTTAAAATAATTGTAAGTATTATTATCAGTTAACGGAATCTCCATTATAAATGCTATCTGGTTTTTCTTAAGATAAGATTTTACACTTATGCTTTGTTCTAGTTTTACCAAATTAGTTTCTGTTGGTGGGTACACTAAATTTTCGGTATTCGATATTAGTTTTAAATGATCTAAAAGTTCTGTAGAATTTACTATAGATTGACGAAGTATCGATACTCTACTAAAAGCTAGAGCAGTCTCTATTTCACTTAATTTATAAAATATAGTTCGAAAATTACTATAAATAAATTAAATAATCCAAAAATATACGTAGAGAAAACCCAGTTATTTTCTCTAGTCGTTAAATGATTTAGCATTGTCTCTACACTTTTCAAGCGTGCATCCAGCATAACGGAATTATTATTTAGGGTTTCCGTGGCATTAATAAAGCTGTCTAACATTTTGGAGACCAAGGTAAGTTTCTTAGATACGATAATTTGGTTGTGACTTAATTCCGAAATAAGTTTATCATATTTAAGAGCATCTTCATGATCGAGGTTTCCTGTAATAATTTTAGAACAGAACCTAATGGATTTAAGATCCCTCTCTTAAGCGTTGCGGCATAAGTTGTTGAAATTTTTGAACGGTAATATCGCGTATGTACTCTACATGGGTTTTAACACTGATAAGTTCACGAGGTATGGCTCCTTTACTTCAATTAGTCTACTAAGCTTATGATATTGAGCAATAATTAGATTTAGGTCGTCATAAACATTCTCTAAATTTAAAATCTTTATTATAGTCCAGTGATCTGTTTGGGCATATGCTTGTCCTTGTTTTACCGGAAGTATCTGGGTTTTCCTCAAGTGACTGCAGATGATGGGCCAGGATCGGCTTCGCAATCATCAGTATGCACCACCTGTGGAGGGCGTTTGATATTTTTAATTGGAGCTTTAGTCTTCCTTTCTCCTATTTGTATTGGCACTATATTTCTTTCATTTGCCTACTACCTTAGCCTTAACATATCGCGGTTTGTCCTTGCTCTTTCTTTTGTTTGTATCCTTAGCAAATATAGTCGTACCACACTGAAATACTATCTCACCTTCACCGCCTTGCTTTTCTAAATCTTTTCTTTAATTGCTACCATATTTTCTGCAAATATTTGTATAAAATTTTGTTCGCTTTGCATGGTCTCTTACTAAGTGTTGTAAATACTGCTTATCAAATTCTGTATTAAACAGGGCTACCCGTGTCAGTATGTCCGAAAACTACTCGAAGGGTGTAAGTTCTGTTACCGCATGAATAGTATTATTATATGCTAGTACGGAATACGTCATAACTGATGCCGCATCAGTAGGTTTTCTTTCGTATTTTGCCAATCTATAAATTTCTATTATTGTCGAGTGGAAGCGTTCTATAAGCCCCATCGAGCTTGGGCTATTTGGGTTCCAATGTGCTGCTCAATTTTAAGTAAGCTTAAAATTCTTTAATTAGTTCATTGTTAAATTCAGAGCCCGGATCTGAACTTATCTTTTTGGTATCCCGTAAATGAAAAGTACTTCATTAAAGCTCGGACTACTTCTGGGGTGGATCTATTTAATTTCTATCGCTTGGCCTAATTTGCTAAACGCATCTATGAGAGTCAGATAATGTTTTCCTTCTATGTTAAACAGGTCTATAAATATCTCTTGATACGGAGCATCTTGGGTTTGGGTTAATTGAAGAATAGGTTAAATTGGCTTTCTGTCATATTTCATTTTTTTACAAGCAGTGCAACTATTTATTATTGCCGAAACAGTTTCTTGTAAATTATCCCAATAGTAATTTCTGCGGATTCTAACTAGCGTCTCTTTAATGCCCCAGTTACATGTCTTTCCTTCGTGATACTTAAGTACAATCGCCCTTTGTTCTTTTCGTCTTCAACAAAATTACTCGTTCCGTGCATTCATAAAATTGAACCATGCCCTTTTTGAAAAGGTGTATTATAATATTGCTAAATTGCCTTCGATGTTCTTTTCGTTCGAAATATATAAAATATTTAATTTTAGGCCTAATATATTTCTTTAAAAATTCTTTAATTAATTCGAATTATCTAATGGTAAAATACTTCTAATACTTTTTGTTTTCCTAGAAATATCTTTAACCTGATATTCATTTTAAACCATGAAAATATTAATATTTGATTTGGCTTTGTATCGATAGCCTCGTGTAGTATTGGTATTCCGTTTGACTCTAATTCTACGGCTGAATGCACAGTTTGGGACTTACTAGATTCTGAAGGTGATCGAATTGGATATTCGGAAACCTTTTCTGAACTACAAATTGATATTGTGTCGGAACGAGACATAGGACTCATGAAACAGTACTTGAGTCTGATATTGTCACAATGGACGTTGTGTCATTATGTCTTTTATTTTGAGTGTTTAATTTTTCAATTTCCTTAACTACGTCTTTCAGATGCTCCCTAAGCTTATACTCTTTGCTGTCGAAATTAACGTCCATCGAATGACCTTCGTCGTCTGAATTTAAGGCATTAACTTTAATTCTGGATAGGGCATCGGCATTTGTATTTTGTTTTCCATTTTTATAAATGATTTCAAAATCGTACTCCTGTAGTCGTAATCGCCATCTGGTGAGCTTACTGTTTGTTCCCTTTAATGAATAAAGCCAAACTAAGGGTCGGTGGTCAGTATAAATACAAATTTTCGTCCGTAAAGGTACGGTCGGAAATGTTTACGCCAAATAACAGCTAAAAGTTCGCGTTCGATGGTGCTGTATCTACTTTCAGTGTCACTAAGCGTCCTACTAGCGTATGCAACAGGTCTATCACTACCAATAGGTCCCTGTGATAGAACTGCTCTAAAACTATATTAGAGGCGTCAGTCGTCAAAATAAAGGTTTTATCGAAGTCCGGTACTGTAATAAGGGTACTCGTTAGTATTTCTTTACATTTTCAAACGCATTGATATATTTTTCATCGATGATTATTTTATTTCGCTTTTAAGGCATGCAGTTAGAGGTTGTGTGATCTTAGCAAAGTCTTTTATGAAGCGTCGATAGTACCCTACCAGCCCTAAGAAACTTTTAATTTCCGTTGTTGTCTTAGGTATAGGAAAATTTAACACGGCATTAATTTTGTCTGTGTTCGGACGTACCCTTCTTTTGTAATGGTATGTCCTAAATATAAAACCTCTTTCCTTAAAAATTCAGACTTGTCTAATTGAACTTTTAGATTAGTCGCCCTAATTCTGTCAAATATCGTCCGTAACTTTTGTATATGTTCTTCCAGACTTGTCGAAAACACAATTATATCATCTAAGTATACCATACAGTGTATCCCCTAATCCCTCAGCACACTGTCCATGGTCCGCTGAAAAAGCAGGAGTCTTCAGGCCAA
The DNA here is from genome assembly GCA_029286625.1 of Parnassius orleans. Lineage (NCBI taxonomy): Eukaryota > Metazoa > Arthropoda > Insecta > Lepidoptera > Papilionidae > Parnassius > Parnassius orleans. Next base: position 7,181 of record JAGSMP010001284.1, on the reverse strand, counting down.
ACGGCATCCTAAGAATTCGTAATGGCCGTTTTGAGTGCTAAGGCTGTTTTTGCGCTTGTTCTTCTATTTCGATTTGGTGGATAACCACTTGCCAAGTCGATTGTACTGAAATAAGAACTCTTCCTAACTTGTCAAATAAGTCTGTTATGTTTGGTAGTGGGTATTTGTCGTCTATGGTTATGTCATTCAAACGTCGATAGTCTATAACCATACGAAATTTAATTTCACCAGATGCATCCATTTTTTGGGTACTAGGTGTGCAGGAGCATTCCATGGCGAATGTGACTCCTGAATGACATTGTCCTTCAATAACTTGTCTACTTGCCTATTTATCTCGTCTACTTGCATTGGTGCTTGACGGTAGGGTCTGACATAAATTGGGTCTTCATTTTTGTGCGTATCTTATGTTTAATTTCGTTAGCGAAAGTCAGTGGTAATTTGTCGCAGTAAAATATGTCTTTAAATTCTTGGCAAAGTCTAAAATTTTGTCGCGTTCCTCATCGTTAGTGTGATTAAGTCTTAGTTTAAGTAGATTTTCCTCGAGTTACTATCGATCTCTAAGTCACTATAGGTACATGTTAAGTTTATGTCACATTGAGTAGTCGTATCATACTTAGTAACTGTAAGGTCGGTTACTGTTAATATCATTTCTTTGTCAAGGACGTTCTGTATGACGGTTGCAGGCAGCCGTTAACGTTTACCAATGCACTAGGCATTCGTACACCGCTGACAAATTCCTTATAGTTAATGATTGCCTCTCAGAACATTGGTCTGTAGGCAACTTTACGCGCTGCTCTGATCGTGGTGGTAGTATTATAACATAATTTAAGTTATTATTAACTATTGGTATGCAAGTTGTTTTTGTTTTAAGTACAAGGTCTTTAAGGTCTATAATTGTATCTAGTTGTTTCAATAGGTCGTTACCAATGAGACCGTCATATCGAGAGTCGACGTCATATAGATAAAATTTATGACAATCTGAACTCTTGAAAGTGGGTGGTAGAGGGATTTGTATCACCTCATCGTGTCTGCTAGAGGCGTGGGTACTGCTACTTCGAACGGTTCATGTGTTATATATTGATAGAAGTGTTGATATGCCTTACGGGGGCTGATAAAAGATCGAGTACTACCTGTGTCTATCATTAATTTTGCATCTATTTCAGGGATATGAATATAGGGTAACTTGAGATTCGGATCACAATTTATTTCTATGACTTCTTGTCTCCGATGGAGGCTTTCATGTGAAAATTTTCAAGAGTTTGAGGTTGAGTTCCGTCTGTAAGTTCGTCGTAAGTCATTTCGTTAACGGTTTCCTCAGCGGATGGTATCAGTTCACTGTCATATTGCTCTACATACTCGTCTGTGTCATAATACTCATCATAGTACTGTCCGTCATTTTCTCTTAAGGTCAACTCATTTAGTCTAAAGCCAGGCTGTGGCCTAGGGAGCTGTCCTCATGGAAACGTCAGTCTCTTGAAAATTGGGTTTTGAGTTTGTGGTTTATTACCAAATGTGTAGTTGGCATATGGCCAAATTGCTGTTGAGGTCTTTGACAAAATGTTGTGGCTGGCCAGTTGTGGACGGTAACCGAACTGTTGTGGCTGAGGCCGAGTTGTGGACAGTAGCCGAACTGTTGTGGTTGCTGGCCAAGTTGTAACCGATAACCAAATTGAGGTGGACGGTAACCTATCTGTTGCATTGGTTGAGGACGAAAGCCAGGTTGGGGCATCTTAAATTGGCTTTGATTTTGAATGCCGAAATTAAATTTTGGTGTAATATTATTGGACACTGGTTTGTATCCGTATGGTTGCATTACCGCGTGGGGCGTACTACCAATTTAAATCCTTGTGTTGGAACTGATGTTTGAGGCTGCCTTAAAGCTAAACCGCTACTACTGTGGATACGATTACGCATATTGTATTGGTCATGAAGTTGACTTCCTAGTACAATGCTCAGGGCGTCTTCTAAAGTCGCTGGCCTCTTTAATCTCACTATCCGAACCATATTCTCAGGAAGATTGTAGGAATACGTTTAGAGCTGTATTGTTGTAAATTGCTAATTTAGCGCTTTTAAGATTACTATCATCCGATATGTTCACTTTCGAAATTAATAATGATCGAATACTTTGAATACGGTTACAAAATCTTGAAAGTTTTCGCCAGATTTAATCTTTAAAGATTCTAATTCAATACTAATACACTCTTCGCTGCAGGGTCTCCGAAATGTTGCGTTAGCAAATCTTTCAACTGAGACCACGACACAACATCCTCCGTTCCGATAAGAGACGCCGCGTTATCTGTAAGCCTACTGGTTATAGAATGATAAACGTATAAATTTTGTTCTTCGTCACCCTATACCTACAGAATGACATATTCACATTTCCTCAAAACAAATTTAACTGTCTTTTGTCGCCATTAAAAGTGGAATAAGCCATGCATTTCTGTAGGAATGGGATTAATTACAACGGTCTGTCGTTCTGCTGCCATTGGTTGTTCCATCGTTATAGAGTAATGCACGAGTCAGAGGAGTCAGTTAATATAGAGCGCTATTTTATGCAATAACACAAAATATAAGGTAGAACACACTAAAGCATATAAAATATAATTTATAAAATAAAAGTTTATTTAAAGTATAAAATGTGTAAAGTTGTAAATGTAATGAAAAATAAAATTAAATGAAAGAAAACTGTATTATATCTCTAGCCTTTATAAAACATATATTCTTTAATTATCAAGTAAACTTTAATTATATTTAATTTATTAATTTTATAAAGTCTTATTTTTAAAACGTTTAATAATCTCTGTGCGAAAGGGCACTCTGTGTCCCGTATTCTTATCACTGTTATGTTACGCCTACACTAATAGAGTGTCTATTACTAAATATATTTAATTGAAAACCAGATACGTTATAATGAGAAGTCCGATCTCAATAATAACAAATTTAAATAAAAATGGAGGATAATAGTGGTATCAAGGATGGTGAAAGTTTTACTCACCAACCAGCCGCTATTCCCATGTCTTCCGCTTCCTCGATGACAAATTTCTTTGGTTCTTGATTTGCCCAACAGCTATTCGCGCCGCTGTCACGAATTCAGGCGAATTTGGACACCTGAATATTTCGAGAGACGGTACAGCCTTCACGAACAATCCTACCGGCTGCGCCAGTCAAATTTCGGGAGCGTCGAAAGGAGTTTTTTAAAAACTAAAATACAATTAGATTACTATGTCCGACCGATTTGGAGGTCGCTTTTATATTGAACAATATTCAAAGAGTCCGTTTGTGCGCAGACATTCGACTCATCAATTAAGTACTAGGAACTTACATAGAAATGCTGATGCATTAGTTTTATTGCTTAGTCTAAATTATACGATATTATATATTTGAATATATTAATCTAAAACAGAGGGACGGGGTGTATCCATAACTAGGTAGACAAATTGCTTTAGTGTTCTCAACAAGTCAGTCAGTACACTCTGCTCCTTTGTTTACTATGCACCGTTCCGTATTCAATTGATGTGGCTCTCGAACTAACGACTTTTGGCTTCGCTTTTTGGACTGGTGGTGATCTGCAAACTGAACTGACCTGGCATTATTTTGGACTGTGATTGTGTGTTTTGTGAATTGGACTATTGGCGTATTTTGGACTGTTTAGCGTTTATCATGCCGCTACCGTACACACCGTTGGAATACGCTAATATGCATCTCATTTATGGAGAATGCCGATGCAATGCTAACGCTGCTAGCAGATTGTATCGAGAAAGGTACCCAAATGCTCAAAGACACCCTGATTATCGAGTATTTATTAATGTGCATCAAGCGTTTGCGGAGGGTCGTTTACCATCTGCCAGGAGAAACGCTGGAAAACCTAGATTGGGACGCGATGAAGAAGTTCTCAAAGAAATAGAAAACGATTCGACTACCTCGGTACGTGCCATAGAACTAGCTACGGGAATCCCAAAAAGTTCTGCGCATCGAATTCTTAAACTTTACAGGCTTCACCCATACCACTACAGGCGTGTGCAGACGTTATTACCGCGGGACTATCCACTACGGGTCGCATTTTGCCGTAAGATGCTGCAAAAGCACAGGGAAGATCCCAAATTCTTAGATAAAGTTCTATGGTCGGATGAAACAACCTGCAAGAAAATGGCTATTTAAATCTTCACAACTTACATAGTTGGAGCAATGAAAATCCGCACCTGATGAGACAAGACAAATCCCAATATCAATTCAAGATTAACTTATGGACGGGCATATTAAATGGAAAAGTAATTGGGCCCTTTGAGTTACAAGGAAACTTACATGGAAATAGTTATTTGAACTTTTTACAAAACGACTTGCCAGAATTATTAGAAGACGTGCCTTTGCGTGACTTACAAAACATGTGGTTTCAAAATGATGGTTGCCCAGCTCACTATGCCCGTCTTGTGCGAGAATATTTAACTTAAGAGTACCCAGGGTGTTGGATCGGGCGACTTGGTCCTATCTTATGGCCACCCGTTCACCCGACCTAAACCCCTGGACTTCTTCTACTGGGGTTGTCTCAAAGACAGGGTTTATTCAAACCCATTTCAACATTGGATGAGCTTCACCAAAATATCACTCAGGCTACGGATCATATCAATGGTAGAAGATATACACGACGAATAAAAGATCTTTTTAAGGCGATGCCATGCCTGTATTAATGCCGGTGGCCAACAATTCGAACATTTACTGTAATATTAATAATGCAAAAATAAAATAAATGTAAATATTTGTACCTTTGTTTTGATTCATGCAATATTTTTCAGCAAAAATCCCTGCCCCACAGAAGTTTTTCTAGAGTATTATACCATTTTAGAATTTTGGTTAGTTGCGTCAATTTTTAAAAACTTGCCATAGTAGTGTCAGTACTTTTTTACACCACGATGAGTGAAAGTGGACTGAAAGTAAAACCTTTCAAAATTTTAGGGAAAAATAATTTTGATTGATTTTGTTTAAAACTACATGTATTCTGGGATTTATAAGGTTTTGGTAAATAGCAGTACTACTAAGGTTGCCGTTACAAAAAAAAAAAAACAAAAAAAATTAAAAATGTGCTCATGGTAGTAAAAATACCATATCAGGTATCGATTTTCGAAAATTTCATATTTTTTGTAATTTCAAAAACGATTTAGATTTTTCTTCTTATTTTTTCTCGAGTTATGAGCAGGTCCACCCTCTGGTGCCCGTTTATCGTTGAATTTTGGGACACGTTGTATATAAAAGGCAAACCTGACTGACCCATCTATCAACGCACAGCCGAAACTACTGAACCGATTTCGCTGAAATTTGGCATACAGACAGTTGTAATGACGTAAGCATCCGCTAAGAAAGGATTTTTGAAATATCGCCCCCTGAGGGGGTGAAAAACGGTTTAAAAGTTTGTATGGAAGTCCGTCATTTTTAGATCTTTTATTATTGATATATGATTCTTTTAAAATTAATTTGCATATTTGTATAATTACAAATTATATTATAAATACATATTTGTAATATAATAAGTAATGCTAATTTTATGCATGCAACATTTTGTTATATATTTTAATAAAATTTTGCTATGTAATATATTTGCAAATCGCTCGCTTTGCGGCAACAGACGACAAATGTAATCAAGCCAAAGTGCAATTTGAACCATGTCAAAACAAAAGCGCTAATGTAATGGATTAAATTTTATTAGCGATTTTCTACGTTTAATTATGTACTGCGTTTTTTTATTTTAATATATTCGTGTTGTTTTCTCGCAGTCTAGTGGCGGCGCAAGAGTATCCACTATCCCATATTATCCCGTGGGTGTCGTAAGAGGCGACAGTGGGAAATGCAGCAGGAGATGGGCAGCAGCATATTCCTAACAGCAACTTAAAATAATAAAAATCTGCAGTTGCCAACCCCTCTACTCAAAAATCTACTGCATGGTATGTTTTGTATGAATAATTTGTCATAATATCACGCTTGGCAGGCGATTTCGCGATCACAGTATCAAAAGTCGGAGTTTATTTACATCTGCCTCATAGAAGCAGGAATTATCCAAACTCCTCGATGAATCTTAACAACTTCTTAATATCGCTAAAGATCTCAGGGAGCGACTCCGGCACGCTAAAGTACTTAAAATGCAAGTTGACCGATCCTAGGGGTAGTAATCAGCTAAAAGTACAAAAATATATTGTATTAATGTTTGCTTAAGAATTAAGTAGTAGTTGTAGCACGAATGGGTCGGCTCGACCGGGGAAGGACCACGCTCTCACAGAATACCAGCGCAAAATAGCAGCTTAACGCTGCTGTGTTTCGTGTGGTGAGTGTAGAGAACGGGAGAACCTTTTTACTGGAAACGAGGCATTCCATCTTAGTCACAACGCATCCGCATTTTGATTCGTAATCGAGGATAGATGTAGACGTCTATGGGCCACAGCAACCACTTACCATTAGTTGGACTGTGTGTTCGTTTCTCACCCTTATCCAATAAAAAAAATTAATGATTTTTCCAACATTTTAATAAAAATAATAAATATGGTGTAAAATTGATATAAAAATATAAATATTTTTTTTTGATTGTATATTGTTCGATCAGTAGAAAAGAAAAATTCAAGTTTAGCAACCCTGTTCTTTACTTAACTAGGTCTGATAAGATAATACTTGACTTGATAATATTTATCATTCCAACCCTTCGCAAGTCCACTGCTGAACATAGGCCTCCCACAAGAAATGCCTTAAGCGCGGCCCTGAGCCACCTGCATCCATCGACTTCTTGCATGTCTTACCAAATCGTCACTCCATCTTGTGGGAGGGCGCCCTACACTAATACCGGTACGAAACTGCCGCTCGAGAACCTCCCTTCTCCATCAGTTGTCGGTTCTTCGAGCTGTATGGCCGGCCCATTGCCAGCTCACTAATCCGTTTAGTTATGTCGATTACTCTAGTTCTACTGCGGATATCCTCATTTTTAAGTCTATTACGCAGAAAATACCCTAGCATAGCCCTCTCGATAGCTCGCTGAGCGACCTTGAGGTTTCTTATACGGCCAGCATTGATGGACCATGTTCATCAAACCAAAATTAAAAATGTCATTCGCTGCAGGTTTATATGCGCCAGCTTGTTTTAGCGTGAAACGTTTATTCAATTGTCATTTTTAAATTTAAAATATATATTAATACGTGAAGGGTATA
>JAGSMP010001283.1:0-155013 GCA_029286625.1 Parnassius orleans | reverse complement strand
ACTTAACTAGGTCTGATAAGATAATACTTGACTTGATAATATTTATCATTCCAACCCTTCGCAAGTCCACTGCTAAACATAGGCCTCCCATAAGAAATGCCTTAAGCACGGCCCTGAGCCACCTTCATCCATCGACTTCCTGCATGTCTTACCAGGTCGTCACTCCATCTTGTGGCAGGGTGCCCCACTCAATCTACCGGTACGAAACTGCCACTCGAGAACCTCCCTTCCCCATCAGTTGTCGGTTCTTCGAGCTGTATGGCCGGCCCATTGCCAGCTTACTAATGCGTTTAGTTATGTCGATTACTCTAGTTCTACTGCGGATATCCTCATTTTTAAGTCTATCACGCAGAAAAACCCCTAACATAGCCCTCTCGATAGCTCGCTGAGCGACCTTGAGGTTTCTTATACGGCCAGCATTGATGGACCATGTCCATCAAACTAAAATTAAAATGTCATTCGCTGCAGGTTTATATGCGCCAGCTTGTTTTAGCGTGAAACGTTTATTCAATTGTCATTTTTAAATTTAAAATATATATTAATACGTGAAGGGTATATTTTGATTTGGCAAGGTGGACGAATACGCCAAAATAGAAACAGAGAGATTAAATTATATCAAAAATATTCAAGCCAAATTACGTGCTGATAGTTACATCCGTTTAAAAGATGCTATTGGACGACAAGACGCAGAAGCCAACCAACTAGGACAAATGGTTGTCCTTCCATCATCTTTTACGGGGGGACCTAGGTATATGCACGAAAGAACACAGGACGCTATGGCCTATGTTAGGAATTACGGTCGGCCTAATCTTTTTATCACTTTCACATGTAATCCTCGCTGGGACGAGATAAAAGAGCAATTGCTTCAATGACAACAATCTCATGATAGACACGATATAATTTCGAGTGTGTTTCGACTAAAGGTGAAAAAGGTCATGAACTTATTGACAAATGGCAAAATATTTGGTGAAGTGCGATGCTATATGTACTCAACGGAATGGCAAAAGAGAGGTCTTCCACAAATTCATATTCTTTTATGGCTTTACAAACGTATTACTCCGGATCAAATCGACAATATAATTTGTGCTGAAATACCGAATCCCAAACGTGACCCAGAGCAGTTTACAATCAAACTAACACAAACATTGAATCAAATGAGGGTGGAATATTCTTTTAAGATGCTCCCGGTGGAACAGGCAAAACATTCCTCATAAATTTGCAATTAGCAAAAGTTAGAAGTACTCGCGGAATTGCTTTGAATGTGGCTTCTTCTGGGATCGCAGCTACTTTCTTGAGGGTGGACGAACTGTTCATGCTACCTTCAAGTTACCACTCAATTTAACAACAGCTGATACTCCCATTTGTAATATATAGAAACAAAGTAATTTTGCTGAATTATTAAAACATACGAAAATGATAGTGTGGGATGAAATAACCATGGCTCATAAGGGTGGCGTAGAGGCTTTAAACAGAACTCTACAAGATATAAGAGGAAATAAGAAGTTAATGGGTGGTGTAACGGTTTTGCTAGCTGGAGATTTTAAACAGACTCTAGCAGTAGTGCCAAAAGGAACTAGAGCAGATGAAGTTAAGGTGTGTCTTAAGAGATCCACTTTATGGCCTCTAATTAAAATCCTCAAGCTCTCGAAAAATATGCGGGTACACTTAGGAAAAAAAGAGTCTGCTGGTAGATTTGCGAATCTCCTACTTGAAATTGGCAACGGTCATTACCCGATAAATTACGGAAAGATAACGATCCCTGATAGTTTGTGCACAGTTGTATTTACGTTACAGGAGTTAATATCCAAAATTTACCCAGATATTGCATGATCAATGGATATGAATCCATGATAAGCCAATGGAATGGTTGTGTGAACGTGCCATACTAACCCCGAAAAATGACCAAGCAGCGGCAATTAACGATATACTGTTAATGTCTTTTGAGGGGGAAGAAATGGTGTACACGTCAATAGACTCTGTGATCAACACAGATGACGCAATTAACTAACCTGTCGAATTTCTTAATTAACTGAAACTACCGGGTCTTCCACATCATAAGCTTTTTCTGCGCGTGGGCACTTCTGTTATGTTGTTGCGAAATTTAAAGCCTCCTCAACTGTGCAACGGAACCAGACTAAAAGTAAAAGCGTTACATCGCAATGTAGTGGAAGCCACAATTATAACTGATGTGCTCAAGGAAACTGTATTTGTACCAAGAATTCCTTCATCCTGAATGATCTTCCTTTGAATTCAAACGAATACAGTTTCTCAAAGTCTGCTTTGCAATGACCATAAACAAATCACAAGGGCAGACATTAAAATTTGCGGGTATAGACTTGAGACAAAATTGTTTTTCACACGGGCAATTCTATGTGGCTTGCTCACGCGTAAGCTCGCCCAGTAGTCTCATAATTTTGGCACGCAGTAAAAGATTAGCAAAAAATTTGGTGTATAAAGAAGTTTTATAGTTTACTAGCTTTTGCCCGCGACATCCAGTTATAATTTTGGCTTGTACCAGCAAACTCTTTTTCACACATGGGCGCGATATAACCGAACTCCACGCGGACGAAGTCGCGGGCAAAAGCTAGTAATCTATATTTGAATAAAAATTATTATATTCTATTCAATTCTTTTTTGGACACGTTACTAACAGATAGTATTAGCAGAGTATTTTTTACTTAATTAAAGCTTTTAAATTAAATGCGTATAATTCTTTTCGTGGTAGATACATGCTGTAGCTATATTTAGGTGGTACCACGAATGGGTCGACTCGACCGGGGATGGACCACACTCTCACAGAATACCAGCGTAAAATAGCAGCTCAATGCTACTGTGTTTTGTATGGTGAGTGTAGAGAACCGGAGGCCCTTTTACTGGAAACGAGCATCTGCATTTTGATTCTTAACCGAGGATAGATCTAGATGTCTATGGGCCACAGCATCCACTTACCATCAGGTGGACTGTGTGCTCGTTTGTCGCCCTTATTTTAAAAAAGAATCTGCTATTTTTGTTTTTAATAAATATATAATAAATTAGCGATCTGCCCGGCTTCGCACGGGTGATTTCTGGATCTCTACAACAACGACACCTACCAGGTCCAATTTTGAATCTAAACCATTTTCGAATCAACTTAATCACGCACACGAAATTTCTTCAAAATTGGTCCAGCCGTTTAGGAGGAGTTCAGTCACATATATGTACATGGAAAGAAGAATTAAATATATAATATTAAACAATAACCGATTTAATAAATTACAAGCAATGACAACAAAACAGTACTCAAGAAAGTTTTTTGCACTATCAATAAATTGCATATGATGCAAAAATGAATTGTGCCTCATATTATATCATAATATAAATATCTGTGGCTGATAGAATTTGATAGGAGCTTACGAATTCGTAGTTATAAATAATCGGCACAAAATCATTCGAATGACTTCACCATCGCGTTAACCGAGTTAACGTCATAGGTATCGACAAGCGAAGACAAGCGAATGTGAGTTACAATCGAAGCTAACCCTTCGATCCGCGTTTGCTCACTGTGAATGGCGTTCGTTCATTCTTTTACGTTGGCAGCGCGTTCCCGTCGTAAGATAAACTAACCAAATTGAGAACGACATTTTTATTTAGTTGTCTTAATATTAGCATCTGTCTATCAAAGTAGTGGTTATTATAGCGATCTTCATTACTTATTTGTTTATGTTTCGTTTCGTTGTTTAGGTTTCGACAGTTTGTGTTAGTATTATGAGACTGTGAATTAGCCATTTAATTGTTAATTATTGAAAGTATTAAATTGAAAGCAAAAAACATGAACATATTTTCGTTCTAATATGATTTTATGGTGACATTTATGGAGTAGTAAATGGGATTTAGGTACTTAGTGTTAAGTGAACTTATGATGCGTGTGTTTTAACTTATGAGGTTTCACAGACTAGAATTTATTAGATTTTCGGCATGGAGGCCTTAGCAAAGCTATAATGCAAGCGATAGAATGGCCTGAATGAAAAATTGGGAGGAATTGACTTAATTATTGAATAGTGATGGTAGGAACTTGGATTTATCAAACGATATTTACACAAACACTTGAATACTTTCTTGGAAAATGCGATATCTATCCTTAAATTGCCTGTCATCGGGGTGTAACAACGGACTAAAATATGCACGAGCTCTTGCTTCAACATTAGCGTTATAATAACAGTCATCTATTATTATTAGATATTAATGCCTTTGCGGCTGCAAACATCCTCCAAACGAAATAAAACGTCCTGCCAAAATTATATATCGTTCTTACAAAACGAAATAAAATTATTTCTTCAACAATTATTCTCATTCTTCTATCTCACTGTAAAAATCTAGGTGAAAACGTTTTCAACATCGACGGCGTAAGGTTTACATAAGTTACGTCTCGAACGATCGAAATTGCTGCTCGCACTCGCAACATACTTGAAACAACCAATCACGTGAGGAAACGTTCTCAATGCGAGTCAATGCTCGATGGTCGATATCGACGACTTAATAAACTCGCACTCATGAATTGTGACTCCGATTATTGCCACTAGTTGGCACTGATTTTATTCCATACAAATCGTAGTTAACTTTTTCGGGATCGAACACGCAATCAATAAGCAGATTCTGCTAAGCAATGTTACAACAGTGTGAACATTTAAATACCGCAGAAAGTTAGCACTTGCGTTCTTTTAGTTTTTTTTTCTATAAAACTTAAACGGCAAACGAACTTTTAGTCCACCTGATGGGAAGTAGCTACTGCGGTCCAGGGACACATGTAACCAACTTCAAACAAAGAAGGCTACAGATGCGTTTTCACCTCTGAGGTATAAGGTGGCTCTCTTTACCTTTCAGACCAAAACACAGCAGTACAAGCACTGCTATTTGGCAGTAGAAATAAGTAAGAAGGTAGTATCTACACAGACAAACTCCTAGACAGAAAAGTAGTCCTACCGCTTAGGCAGAAGGTAAGAGATAAGTATTTGCCCAGACGGACTTCTAGGCAGAAAAGTACTCCCACCTAGAAAACCAGGACTGTATTATTTTGTGTCATACAGTATTCACTCGTCACAACATAATCCTATGACACAATATATCACGTCGGGGTCACCAATTTGGCCGTGGAAGGAAAAGGGTAGATCTCTCACCGGGCAAAATGTTCAGCCCGGGGAGCGACCAATGCTCCATGTGATAGTTTGAATCTATTCTACATAATATACTCGCTGTACTTCGGAACTCTGATAGCGTGATTTAGGCTTCGGTGCGTTTAGCTTGTGAAGCGAGGATAGCGCCGCCACAGTTTAATAAGATCGTGTAATCACAAAGTAATCGAAAACAATGATGTTGGTATTGATGATTTTCCTGAAATCAATATAGTGTATTGACGAACAAAATCGTACATACACCCAGCAGTTAATTAACAAGATGAAGAACAAATCACGCCCTTACTTATAATAATTTGTCAAAATGATTAAAGAGCGACCCTTCGTGCCCTGTCTGTTTTCTCTAATCTTAGTTTAATTTGTTCTTAGATCCATTCTTGGAATTTATATTACGATTTTTCTTTGCGCCGTTTCTAACAAAGAAAAAGTTCCGAGCAAATTATATTAAGGTAGCAAATTATATACTTGAAACTCAATTATAATTCTAAATTGAGTTTTTAGATTCGATTATAAATTTGAACCATAGAGACAAATAAAGATACAAAAACATTCAAATTAAAATTTCGGTCAGGGTGGTCAGTCTCAACGGAGACTAGCCATCTACGCAAGACAGGACTATAGTACACGTTTGTGTGCGCTAGCACAGTTGCATTTTCTGTTCCCTTACTCTCATAGTCCGATGGGACGGCATTCCGGCACGACCGGAGAGAAAGGACCAACAACTTTACGTGTTTTCCGAGGCACGGGGACACTGCCAACTTCACGACTCCGGGCTGCTCCTGAGAATTTCTTGACAGAAAACCCTTATAAAAGGTCGGGGAAAAAGTTTCATTCGTATTCTATACACAAATTCAAGACATTTTCTTTTCAAAGTTAAACTACTTTTAATTATAATATATATGTTCCATATGGTTCGATAACTTGTTGCCATCTTGTAGGTAGTGATATAATCCCGTTGCTGTAGAAATCTTGGGATTTTTGATCTAATAAATGCGACAAGTAGTTTCGACAGTCCTCTCTTGATGTTAACCTAACACTACCCAAAAAATTCTGAAGAGACCGAAACAGATGAAAATCTGAGGGTGCAAGGTCAGGATGGTCGATGCACTAACACTTCCCAAACAAATTCCCTCAATTTTTGCTGAGTGGCCAAAGATGTGTGTGGTCAGGCGTTATCATGATGAAAGTATCAATCTTTTCTGTTGATCAATTCCGGCCGTTTTTTCTCAATTTCTTGCTTGAGTCTCATTAGTTGTTGGCAGTAGAGATCCGAATCGATGGTTTTGCCCATCTGTAAAAGCTCATAACAAACGATGCCCTTCCAATCCCACCATACACACAGCATCACCTTATTGCGAGTAAATCCGGGTTTCGCTACAGTCTGTGGAGCTTGCCTACCCTTTTACCATGATCTGTTCCGCACGTTCTTGTCATAGGTTATCCACTTTTCACCATCAGTCATCAATAATTTCAAAAATGGTTCGGTTTCATTACGTTTCAATAGAGAATTGCAAATGAGTACACGATTCATTAGGTTTCTTTCAGTGAGCTCGTGTGGTACCCAAATATCGAGCTTTTTGTATATCCAGACTTTTTCAAATGGGTCAAAACTGTTTTGTGGTCAATCTTGAATTCCTCGGCTATGTCGTAACTACTAATATGCCGATCTTGCTACATTTTTTCAAAAATGGCATCGAATTTATCCGTATGAGGGCGACCAGAGCGAGCTGCATCTTTGACATCAAATTCCCGGACTGAAAACGCTTGAACCAACTTTGTGCTACTCTTACTGACACTGAATTAGGTCCATAAACGTAAAAATATTTTACGCGGCTTGGATCGCATTTTCTCCCCTTTTTGTAATAAAACTTCAGAATGTATCGAATTTCTTCGTTGGATTCACTCATTTTGTCGGAAAGAAAAACAATTGAAAAATGGAGGCAAAGTGTTTTTTTTACTTTAAATGAAACTAATTTTTACCGATTTTATCGCGTTTAATTTAACTTTTTAATTCCCGACGTTTCAGGTGCTTTACAGCACCCATGGTCACGGGGGGGACTGAGGTGTTTGACGTCCCGATGTCATAGTTAGCCCGGCTACCTTCAGTTTTTGAATATTAAAGGTTGTCTGGAAGAAATCGCTTTTAGCGATAAGACCGCCCATTGTGTCACTATTTTGTTTTTATTTTTCTTTCGTTTATGTATTGATTTGGTGTACAATAAAGAATTATCTATCTATCTAATTTTTGGTCCGATCTACGCAGAATGAGCTTACAGTATCTTGAAGTCTTGCAGTTGTATACTTGGGTTTGGATTTAATTTTATTAATTATAGGATCCCAAGTAGATGGCAGCACCCATCCATCTTCTCTATTGAAATTAGGATGTTTTTTAATTTCAATAGCCTCGCGAATCATCCTTGGTAGGAATCGGTGTTATTTTGCGAGGATTTGTGGTCTATCAAACTAATGTAATGTGAGCGGGGACGATCTTGAACATGTTCACAAACTGCAGACTTCCCGATACGTCAGTGCTTCAAGTCAGCTATATGTTCTTTTACGCGGGTTTTAAATTAATATTCAAAAACTGAAGGTAGCCGGGCTAACTATGACATCGGGACGTCAAACACCTCAGTCCACCCCGTGACCATGGGTGGAAACGTCGGGTATTAAAAAGTTAAATTAAACGCGATAAAATCCGTAAAAATTAGTTTCATTTAATGTGTAGTCTTCGCGTAAATATAAGAAAACATTATGTTTTTTTACTTTTTATTTTTCTTTTTCTTAATGTGCTATATGTATTGATATTAAAAGCAGCCAGATAGAAACAGTACAATCAAAGAGATTTTTCTTCAATTTTACACAAATAAAAGACGGGGAAACTCTTCCCCTGACCTATTAAATGATTGCGGCCCGATCCGGGATTCGAACCTGGGACCTCATGATTAGCAGTCGCGCTTAGGACTACTATACCAATGAAGCAGTCAAAGGAAATTATGAAACCGATGTGTTAAACCAAAACTATTCTACATTTTTTTGGTTGTTATGATAATTCATCATCATCCATCACAATTCCAGTTTGAACTTGGACTTCTCTCTCCCACAGTGATTATTCAATGCATCGTAAACTGGTCCTAAGCTGGTCCTAAGCTACCTGCATTCATCGGCATATTTCTCCCCCATCGGTGTTTAAGTCTTCGAACCATTAGTTTGTAAAGATAATAGAACATTACTTATGTGCGTGTATCTCTCTCTCTCTCTCTCTCTCACTGACCCTCTCTCTCTCTCTCTCTCTGTGTTTGTGTAAACGTGCGTGTGCGTGTGAGTGTGCGTGTGCGTGTACCATATGAAATTAAGTCCGCCTTTGTAGCTTTAGTATAAAAAAGTGTTTAATAACTGACTGAACTGTGTAAAATCTATCGTATAAGATTATTAACACAGAGACCGTTTAGATATTTTCCACATACGCCGCTGATGGTATTCAGTATAAAATTACGGCAGCAAAATAAAACGAAACGTTTACTGGCGCATCAAATTTGACCATATGATGAAAATACCCATATGCTTGCATACGCCACTGAAAACTGTATGAGAAAAAAAATAGTACGTGTCTGTTCCGATAAGCGACTGGATTTTTTTTATAGAATAAGGGTGACAAACGAGCACACAGTCGACCTGATGGTGAGTGGATGCTGTGGCCCATAAACATCTACGTTTATCCTTGATTCATTAATTCGAGAATCAAAATGCATCCCCCTGAGGACTAATATGGTATGCTTAGTTTCGTTTCTCTACACTCACTATACGAAACACAGCAGTTTTAAACTGCTATTTTACGATGGTATTCTGAGAGCGTGGTCCTTCCTCGGTCAAGCCAACACATTCGTGCTACAACCAAAGTATAGCTGCAGCGTGGCTCTACCACGTATATATAGTAGAGGTAGTTTACTCCATATTCGAACGTTCATATAAATTAGGCACGCATAGGCCATCTAGCGTCTATTTTACGTAACACTAGCACATTAAGAGTCAACTCAACTATTTTATCGAATGAAGTAAATGGCGCTTTACACTCTTTCAGTATAAGATGCACGAATGTGTTGCGCGTAGGAACAACATAACGACTTCAATATTCGATTTCACTAAGCATCTAATTTGTGTATCGCGGACTGCGTTATATTCTTATTCTAATGTGGTTATCCTTGCCCTTAATACGACCCACAGGATTAAGTTTCCTTTCATTTCTGAGAGGGTTATATAGCAATAAATCCGACGCACCGCTTCACGCACTGTAAACTCAAAAATGGCTTTGAAATATTTTATTCCTCAGACATGCAGGTGTCCTCACGGTGTTTTCCTTCATAGTCAAGCAGTTGGTGAAATTTACTTCAAGCCCCTAGTACCTGAGCTACCACGGCTTACAACACAACTAAAAGCATAAAATTTACGTACCTACATACTTTAGATTTTGTTCTAATTAAAAAATAAATGTCTACAATATTCATATCGTATTAAATGGGATTTTCAGACACATTTTTATTTTAGTTTATACCCACCATTTACGAAAACCTCCAATGAAACCTTAAAATAAGCAGTTTTACAGAATTACATATAGGCGTATTACTTACAATGGACTATTAATGTCAGACTAAGTAATTTCATTGTATTCGTTTTTATGGATAAGGATTATATATAATATTTTTAATGGTCTGTAAGGAGGAATACGCATTTATTTTATTTTAAAATATTATAAATACTGTTGTGCCCTGTTGTATGTGTGTGTGTGTGTGAGCGGCATTAAGCTGAGCTAAAACCTTTTCACTAGGTGGATATTGGGTGTGTATCACTTTTATTCTTAAAACATCCTATGTATAATCGTCTTTTTGTGTCTGTGCTATCGGTAAGTAAATAGTTATGTCTCTTTCTTTCTTCAAGTGCCAACTTCAACTGCAAGTTGTCTACCCTGTTGATTGTCTGTGTTTCGTCTATACAGTAGTAGTACCTACTTGTCTAATCATGCTCTTGTATTTGCAGGAAAAGCCGGCATTCTCACAAATTGTTTCTTTTATATTCACGAAAATATCCCCGACTTTTATTTCCGTCACTTACTTTATTTCAACAAATTAAGATAAAGTACCGGCTGGAAGGCCGTATATATCAAGTGGAGCAAAAAGTCGGTAGGAAAGTGACCTATTCATTTTACCGACATTGAGTGTGCTTCGTAAAAGTTTTTATATAAAAAAGATGTAGACGATATAATACGATTATTATAACGTCAATACATCTTATCATCGTAATCATTTTATAATATTATGATAATGATATACTCATCCAATAATATGCAGGATCTATCTATCCAAAAGTTTAATTTTTTTTAAGTATTTTTTTTCTTCATATGGGTTCGTACAACTGAAAAGTACATGATTAATAATAAATGAGCCCTGGGAATGAGGTGATCTCCATGCTGTGTCTAAATGTTTTCATACTTCATTGCGTAAATATAGTTTATTGTAAATTATGTTTTAAAAAAGTCCCTCTGGGTTTCTTGCTGGTTCTTCCAAGGACAAAGTTTTTTTTTCCGAACCAGGTAAAGCTTTAATGACATTCATTAAGTAGTCTTCTAATCTATATTGAATAAAAACTATTCTATTATATTTTCCCATAGATTTCCCCATACTAAGGGATTTTACTATAGTTGCAACGATAGGCTCCTGTTTTAGTTTCCCCTTTAACGACTCTTACGACACTCACGGAACGATTTGGCGTAGTGGATAATCTTACACCGCCATGATACGGAATATACCTTTACATTAATAATATTTTATACGTATTAAATATACAAAACAAGACCTACTTTCCTTTTTTCAATATTTGAATGTTTTCATATATCATTTAATACAACTTACAAGTCAATAATTGTATTAACATTTTATTAATTAAATAACGTTTCATATGTTTTGCAGTACTTATGTTAGTGAGAGGACTGTGGTTCAACGTCATTACGTTATGATTAACCTGAGCTACTTTCAGCTTTTAATTATTACCTTTAGGGCTGACCTTCGATGAATAACTTTACAGTATCTCAAGATCTTGCAGTGTTTATTATAAAAAAATAACTGAAATTCATTTTTCAAACGTATTTTTTAATCTACTAGCGCTTTAAAATGATGTCTATCTTGTTAAAGAAAAAACGGCAAAATGAGTTCTCCGAGTATGTTATCTTTTTTTGGTATTTTTTGTAGAGCCAATAATACAACTAAATGTTGTTTTCCCTCTCTCATTGATTGCCTCATGAGGGGATTTTGCCATAGTTGCCATGCTTGGCAAACGGGTTATCAACCACAGTATTTTATTCTTTTGTGTTGTTATCAGGGAGATGCTGCCCATCTCCTGTTTCATTTTCCCTCTGTCGCCTCTTACGACACCCTCGGGACGATATGGGCTAGTGGATATACTTACACCGCCACTACACGGTTAGCTTTTATCACATTTTTCGCTTTATTCGCATATTGGCTTTTATCGCATTTAATTTTAACATATTTTAAGCAATTTTTTGACGTCCTAATGTAATAGTTAATCCAGACAACTTTCAACTTTTATTGAATTGTTTAAAAGTTAAAATTAAATGCGTTAAATTTTGTAAAATTTGCGTTTATATAAGAAATCAATAGTTTGGAAAATCCTAAAGTGCACGGCTCACGAGCGTTTCTTTTTAGTTAAATGAAATTTTGATGAAAAAAATAAATATCTTTTAAACGTCTATGAGTCTGATAACAACCAGCACTAGGGATCATCCTGAGGATAAATGAAAACTTAATCAGAAATATTTATTTCATTTCGTTGCGTATATTTTTCTGAGACGTGAAGACAAACAAGTGCACAGACTAACTGACACTCGTACTTATAATTTTTTAACTACATTTTTTGTAAATATAACTAAACAAATTAATAAAAAAATACGATGAATTTATAATTAAATATACCTAGTTTTCAAAACATGCCTTTTTTATTGATTTAGTGTCTAAATTGAGACATACTAAAAATTTTATATTGTAAAATCGTCACATAGCGGCATGTCGAGAGTAGAGCACTCCCACACGCTCGCACCATGTGAGGCGTGCAATAAGATAATTTCCTTTTGATCTTCCACGTATTACATTTTATCTTTACATACATACAAATAAATAAAACTGAAGTGTCTGTTTGTAATGTCAAAATAACAGCTTTTTACTAAACGCATATGAAAGTATATGTACTTATAACAAAATACAATTTTTAAAATTTTTGTTTGTCTGTCTGTTTGTTCCGGCTAATCTCCAAAATGTCTGGACCGATTTTGACAGGACTTTCTCTGGTAGATAGCTGATGTTATAAGGAGTAACTTCGGCAATTTTTGTTTTTGAAAAATAATTAGGGTTCCGCGCAAAAAAATTAAAACTCATAATATCTAATCGTGATAAATTACACGCGGGCGAAGTCGCGGGGAACAGCTAGTTTTGCAATAAAAATGACGAGAAACGACATACAGCTGCTACGCTTATTGGGAAAACTTTGTTGCAAAACAACTACTACGACCAAAGCGATCCTTTACGTATTCACATGACGTTTTTAAAAATCTTTTTTGCTTTTAATCAGTTCATATTCATTTAAAAGGTCATTTTAGGAGAATCATTTTTTTAATATTTATTTCAGCTGAGATTTAATACAACAATATTTTATATAGAATAAGGGTGACAAACGAGCACACAGACCGTCCGATGTTCACTATGATGATGAGGACTAAGATGGAATGATGTTCGTGAATGAATCTTTACCAGTAAAAAGGATCTCCGGTACTCAGTGCTCACCATACTAAACACAGCAGCATTAAGCTGCTATTTTACGCTAGTATTCAGTGTGAGCGTGATTTTTCCTCGGTAGAGCGGACCCATTCGTGCTACTACTAAATATAGCTGCAGCGTAGTTCCACCACATATAAAAAAAAAACAAATTTCAACTGGGACTTAAATTAAAACTGGGAATAAAATCACTAATGTTTTCTTATATTTACGCGAACACTACACATTGAATAAAACTACTTTTACGGATTCTATCGCGTTTAATTAACTTATTTTTATTAAATTCCCGACGTTTCGGGTGCTTTACATCACCCATGGTCACGGGGACTGAGGTCAAAGTTAGCCTGGCTACCTTATCACTGGACGAATTGTCTATGGTTTTATTTAGGAAACATAGATCGGTACGGTTTTGAATCATCACGGACGTCCCAGGAGACAGATACAATAAGAAAAATCCTGAACTGCAGTGTTCAAAGTGTGGCAAGTGGCCTCATGCGTCATATGCTAGCATTTCAATTGATCAGCTGACGGTTTTGTCAGCTACGGAAGCTGTGGACTGGAAATGTAAGGCATGTGTAGGGTCGCAGAAACCGAAGCGCCTTTCCTATATTATACCCGACCCTGATGAAGATGACGGTGAAAAATCTGAGGCAGAGGGATCCATTACTGCTGCTTCGGGAAGATCAATAGACAATCAAATGCTGCAGCCAGTTCTGCAACAATTACGGACTGAAATCAGAAATATTATTTTATTCTGACAAAATTGATGAATCTACGAGACTAACGTAAAACGCTAAAGAAACAGTGTATTGATCTAAGAAGCAATTTAAAAAATATTAATCTTAAATGTAGCGTACTAGAGAGTAAAATAAATCTACTAGAACAAAATCAACTGATGTGTCCTTATTCTTAAACCACAAATAGATATTTGTGGTGTCTAATTCCTTAACACCACAAATAGATATTTGTGGTGATAAGGAATTGGCGAACGAAGATCCGGTAAATATAGCTAAACAGGTAGCTACAAAGATGCAGGTAAGCCAAAATGACCTAATTAAGACATACCGTAAGAGAAAAAATCGCACTGTGACTTCACATCGGATAGATCATTCACCGATCATTGTTACGCTGCAAGATGGAGCGCGAAACATCTGGCTGAATAAAGCCAAGGACTTTAAAATGAGAGCGGCCGAACTAGGATTGCAGGGTCGCTACCCACGGTGTATTTACGCGAATCACTAGCACCCGGGATTGCATTTTTATTATGGAAGACCTAAGAAACAATTAAAGATACTTCCAAATTTATATGGTGCAGAAATGGCACAATTCTACTATGCAAAGAAGAAAAGGCGAAAATAATCTCCATACGCACTCTATTTGAGTTAGAATCAGTTAAGGCCTCGCAAAACAAACCTATTAATTAAATAAGATACCGTTTTAGTTAAGTGTTAAGTGCCTAAAAACATTTTTTTCTTTCTTTCTCTCTCTCTCTCTTTTATATATTATTGTAAAATATTTGATTTTTGTATATTCGATTAATACCTTAGAATAATAATATAATATAAATCCTAACATTATAGAGTTAAACTGTGATAATTGGAATGAGTTTGCAGACAAAATACCCTTAGATAATTGCTCGCTTCTGTTTTTTCATGTAAACATATCATCATTATTTAAGAATTTTGCACATCTGGAATATATAATAAAAAAACACTACACACATCATTCACATAATCATAGTTACAGAGGCTAATATTCAATATCATTTTGTTAACATAGTTAATTTACTAAATTATAACTTATATTACGAACTAAGAAATTACAGGAAAGGTATGCTATACTTAAAAAACGGCACTGTAGGCCTTTGTGCTGTATATAGACAGCCTGATACAAACAAAGTCCGTTTTAATGATGAGTTAGCTAATATTGTAGGTAAACATTCGCCTAAAATTTGCTGTATAATTATGGGTAACATGAATTTAAATACAAAGAAGACAAATCCCACTAGCACTAAATATCTTAACACACTTTGTGAATTAGGACTTGACCGTGGTATAACGCAATATATAAGAATAGAAAAATACGGGAACCGAATAACAAAATCATGTTTAGATCACATTGTGATTAGAACGGTATGCAAGAATGAGGTTTACACGACCGGTGTGAATATCGCGCCAGCTGACCATAAAATAATAGGCTGTGCGATACTCGAACTCGGAGCGGATCCGAAATATGACTCACGGGCTCAAGACGCGCCGCAGCTCATTACTAAGTTGGATAATAAATAACTTCGTAGTGAACTCGATTTAATAGATTGGAAGTTGCCATTGTGTTACTCCGATCCAAACGACATTGTTAATTACATACAGACGCAAATGAATAACTCATACGATAAATGCAAGTATACAAAAACTTTAGTTATTAGTAAGCGCAAATGTTGTGTGTGGTTTAATAGGAAACTAGTAAATATGTGTAGAAAACGAACTATTTAAAATCTAGCGGAAGGATGACACTAATTCATTAAAAATATCAAATTAAAATAAATATAGAAATAAAACGAATAAATATGCTCAATTTTTACGATATCAAAATACTAAAAAATAAATTTGCTAAAATTTTAGAAATCCAATAAAACTTTGGCAGTTAATAAATACTTTAACTGGTAAAATAATGCGTTGTTTTGATGATATATTACAAAAAACATTTAATATGGATCCTAAGACATTAGCAAATAAATTCGGCTTAGAATTTGATAAAAATGTAAAAAAACTGCTTAAACTGTGATAAGCCACTTTTAGATCCCCGTACTTATGAAATTAATCCAGATAGAACCATAAAAATAAAAAAAATACGGATGCTGACGTTACCAAAATTATTCAAACAATGAATGATAAGAATAGCCCCGGGTATGATGGTATTCGCGCTTGTAATATAAAATATATTTCGAAATCAATGGTGCCTCTTACTACATACTTAATTAGTCAATGCCTAAAAACGTCCGTTAATACAGACTTACTAAAAATAGGTGTAATCCAACCAATCTATAAAAAAGGCAAACATAATGACTTTAAGAATTATCGTCCTATAACTATTCTCTACTGCCTAAATAAAATAATTGAGCGTCATTTGAGCAATGAATTAAACCTTATTACTTACAGTATAATAAATTCAAAATAGTTCAGTTTTCAAAAAAATAAAAGCACAACGCAACCATTATGGCAATTTACTGATGAAATAAATAATTATCTGGATAATAAAATGCATATTTTAGTACTACTTATTGATTTTAGTAAAGCGTTCGAAGTATTAAATTTTAACACATTATACAATAAGCTATCACGCTGTGGTATTCAAGAACCATTCTTAGAACTTCTTAAAAGTTATAATCATAATCGTTATACCACTGTCAAAATATATAACCAGACAGGTGATATGTTTAGCACAAACTGAAATGCAGGCAAGTTATGACATGCTATGTAAGTGGACATATTATGTTGTCCTAGTGGTTAACGCTCAAAAAACAAAACTTGTTCACATACACTCATCTCACAACAAAGTTGCCACTGCACCGACTATTTTATTTATTTAATATTCTTTATTGCACACCATACAAAAATTACTGAAATTATATATATATAAAAGAATTATGCAATGGGCGGTCTTATAGCTGGCAGCACTTTCTTCCAGACAACCAATGGACAGGATTGCACGAATATGAAAAGGGTAGGACACATTGGTGTGATGGAAAAAAAAGAGGTAAAAATGAATAAACACATATACGATATATATATGTCGAAGAAAAGTTATATATAGTTTTGGTGGAAATGAGAAGAAAGTTACGTAATCTATGCAAGGAGGCTGCCGAGGCATAAAATTTGCGATTAAATTCTTTGATGTGCTGTCCTCACGACAGATTCTTATCTATGTGGATCCACAAGTTCTTTACTGAATCTCTGTAAGGAATAATAGTTTTACCAAATACTATAAGAGGCAGGTAATCTAGGCTCAACTTAACCAACAATTGCGCGCTGCCCACGATAATGCCTTGCGATTTTGCTGGGTTAACGTGAAGGCCGTATGCATTACTCCACTCAAGAATTCGATCGAGATCTGCATTAATGACATTGATAGCATTAGAGAGATTTTTGGGACAAGCTTTTGTATATATTTGTGGATCATCTGCATAAAGGTGGTAGGAAGAAGTTAAATTATTGGATATTGAGTTTATAAAAACTGCAAAAGTAAAGGAGATAAAACGCCTCCCTGCGGTACACCAACACATATGTACGTTACACCAAAATGATAATGTATCGTCGATACGTATACGTTGCTGGCAACCAGACTGGTAACTCCGAAACCAACCAATCGCTGTTGGAGATACATTAAGAGAGCGCATTATGCCGAGTAGGACATCATGGTCAACGGTATTAAAGCATTACTGAAATCTAATAAACAAAGAACAATCACTTCACTGTGTTCCATTCCTAATCGGATATCATCGGTGATGTTCACCAATGCTGTGGTAGTACTGTGTCCAGGTCGAAATCCTGACTGTAGAGGACTAAGAAGAGCATTTGCACAAAGAAAACTGTTGAACTGAGTGTAAACAAGGCGTTGAAGGACTTTAGATAAGAAGGTCAGTAAAGAGATAAGACGATATTCAGAAAAAGATGCACGATTACTTTTCTTTGAAATAGGAATAATTTCAGCATTTTTCCAAGATGATGGAAAACTACTTGTAGAAATGGACAAGTTAAGGATATGACAAATAATAGGAAGAATAATATCAAGAATGGGAAGAACCATGTTACGACTGACACAGTCACTTCCCACTGCATTGGAAGTAATAGATAGAACGTTCTTCTTAACGTGACAAGCAGAAAATGGTTTGAAAACAAAAGAAGAATGATTGGGAGTGGGAATAGTTGAAAGATATGTTAGAGTTAGCCTTAGTAGTGCTATCTAAACAGGACGAAGAAGAGAAATGTTTATTTAAACAATTAAGGTTTAAATCGTTTTTCGTTGGACTATTCTTAGATTTCTCAACACCCAATGATTTAAGAAATTTCCAGACCTTTGCTGTATCACCATTTTCGACTGACTTATGAATATCAAGGCGTTGAGCATCCCTAGACACCTTATTGCAGTGATTGCGAATGTTAATATACTTTTCCCTATTAAACGCATTCGGCTTACGTTTAAACTTAGCCTTAGCTATCGCTTTTTTATTGATAATAGATTTAATATCGTCAGTAAGCCAAGGTGATGGACGATGTTGAATTTTGACTACGCGTACAGGTGCATGCACATCAAATATTTTTATAAGGGCAGAAGTAAAGATTGAAACCTTATTATCTAGATTATCTGCGCTGTAAAGATTTAACCAGTCCCAAAGCAACGCATCCTTACGAAGACTGTCTATATCCATGCCACCAAAATTACGCTGCAGTAGAATTTTTGGTTTAAATTTGGGAGTTCGGGTTTTATAAGATAGAAAGATTAGGTCATGAAATGAAAATGCATCGGCCGTATATTGACCGTGCTTCGTGACAAAGTTATAAGAGGAAACAAAAATAAGGTCAAGGAGAGAGGGAATCGAGTTTGGAAAATGATGCGTGGCATTTAGCGGTAAAATAGAGAGATTACTAAAATATAAGATTGACTGAAGAGAAGAGGCCCTGGCATCTTGTTTAAGGAGGCAAGTGTTAAAGTCACCCATTATAATCGTGTGTGAATAGGAGGGAGTAAGTTTATCTAAGATATTTTGGAATGGGTTGAAGAAGTCAATACGCATAGAAGGGCAGTAATAAACACCAAGAAGCACTTTAGAGTGAGATAGTGTGACTTCAAATAAAAGATGCTCACCGGCATTAGGCGGCGGTGGTTGTGCAGACACTTTGACAATAGTGTAAGGAATGTGTGAACGTAGATAAATGGCGACACCTCCACCACCACTTACCGAGCGATCGTTTCGTATTAATTGGAAGCCAGGAAGATTGTAACAGGTAGAAGGAAGACAGGACTTCAGCCACGATTCAGAAATAAAAACAGCATGTATATTTTTACAAGTAAAAGTCGTCAGCATATCGGGGAAGTGGGCCGGAATGCTCTGTGCATTTATATGAACAACGTTGAAGTTGTTAGGGACATCAGAAAACTGCGAAACAAGAAACTCTGAGAGAGGAGTGGAAACTTAGAACTTCCAGTATCACTTACCATATAATCAAAACTGTCATCATCAGCAGTGAAAAACATCTCACTTTCGCCACTTATATCGTTAATAGCCATTACAATATATATACTTATAATATATTAAAATTAAAAGTCTAATTTATTAAAATAAAATTAACTACTAAATTAAATGTACTTCTTACAACAAGGCAATCATGTCCACCCACCAGTCGAGTGTTATTACAAATTATAACAGAACTTAAAAACAAAAAAAAAAAAACAAAAAAGCAAAATTTTAAAATAACAATATGAAGAAAAAATACAATTTTAGTAATATCGCTACACAAATACACTATTTACAGACTATTTTAATATTATATAATATGATTATTTTAATAAATCAATGGTGGCAGAGTTTAAAATATTAAAGTTGTCAGTGTACTACAATTTTTGGCTGAAGGACTTGTAGCCGATGCGACAATAACTTAAAGGAAAAAATAAAGAATAAAAATAAAAATAGCTGCTACATGTTTAATAATCTGGGGGAAAATAGAATTAGTGATTACCATCGCCAACTGTCAGCTGTCTGCTGACTCAAGTTGCCGTCAAAATCTCCCAAGGGCTGCACAATTTGACGCATCAACATATTGTGAAGCAGTGTACTATGAAGGATAAATAAACATTAGGGAAATTATAATAAACCGAATAAAAATACCTAAGACTTGGCCTAAAGGTCTAGATACCAGACCATAAACTCCAAAAAAAAAAAGCATCCAAAGGGAATATAATCATATAATCACTACGTTTACTAGCATCCAGCAGCCGCTGTCACTGTCATCTTCCTACATATTATTTATCTATGACCATAGAGAGTAATTGTGTTCTGTGTCTATGACAGTATGACTGTCACAGTCAAAGAGAATATAATCACTACGTTTAAGAGGCGGGACTTCCTAAGAAAAAGTAAATGTATGACATTGCGCCAAGCTACTCTACCAACATCAAGACATGACATTTAATTTTTGACAAACAGTGCTGACAACATAGGCGAATTATAATAGTGCTGTAAATGTCTATCCTTCATTAATTTTATCGATATAACTTTTATCGATATATTGTTTATCGATATTTTTAAATAAAAGTTAGATCCCTATACTGAATAGTTTATGAGAAATATTTTTTTTAACGTGGGGATTGAGTAAAAATGCCCATGAAGATAAGAAATCAATGTATTTTATACACAGCAATTTGTAATTATATCTCTACAATTATTAGGTACAAAAATATGTATAAAGAAAATATAAAATAAAAACGCATTATTATACTAATAATTAATTAATAAAAATAAATGACGACTCCGTAGCGCAGTGGCTAAGTTTATTGCGGCATTGCAGGACCGAGGCTTCGTTCCCGCACTGAACAAGTGTTGCTATGTTGTAAAATAAATAGTCTGCATCTGGATTCTTGTTTTCATTCAACATTAGTTCCTTTTAAAGGGTAAAAATATTGGGTTTTAACACTGATTGATTAAATTTTAAGCGTAACAAATACTATGTACAAATGCTATAGGCTTCTTCACAGAGTTACCTATGTACATACTACTCGCAGATATTGTTTACTAATTGTCGCTTTCAAAATGAGTGTTCATTATAGCTGATGTTTGTAGATGAATCTATAAAAAATTTATTTATAACTATTTATAGAGACTTATCTAAACCAGTTTAGAATAAAATTGCATATACTACATTAAAGAAGGATAAAGTAATAAAGCATGCACAATCATTTCTAGCTGTGGCCCTCTCTTGGTCTTTGTTGATGCTGGCTTCTTTTCAATCACTTTAGCTGAAGCATCTTGGCATTGGTCAGTCTTATGAACTTCGCTCATTGTAAGGACCCGAGGACGAGAACCATTAGGCCTGTGAATATAAACAGATCCATCCTTAGTCCAGCAATTAGAAATTCCAAACTTATCTCGAGCTGCCATGAATGCATCGTTTCTTGATTTAACAAGAAATTCAGAGTCTGTCACACCTGATCCCTTAAACTGAGTCTTGGAGTACCAGATTTTATCCTGTAATATCAGGTTTTGAAACTTTACAAGAATAGGTCATGGTCTGTTTGCGGTAGCTTGATGGCCCATCCGATGGCACCTTCGTATATCACTGGTTGAGCAGTCGCGTATCTTCAGCTGATCATTGAGAACTCTTGTAACAACCAGAGAAGTATCTTCTTTTGAGGTCTCTGGTACACCGTGAAATAAAAGCATTTTCCTGCGACTCCTTACTTCTAACTGAACGACAGTATGAGCCAGGAGCTCCATTTGCTGCTGTAGACTGCTCAGTGCTTGGACCACAAAAGCCTTGAATGAAGTGAACTCCGCAGCAAGTGATTCCGTGTTGGATATTGAATGGGGAGATTTACGTAACTGTTCTTCAAAGTTGGTCATTCTTTTATGGAATACCTCCATTAGGTCGGCCAAGCTATCCTTAATTGAAGACTTCATTTACGTTATAAATTGACACTGATGAAGAACAGAAAATAAAAGATTGTGCCAGTGGTGATACATGCTATTATGTGTAAGTATATGAACTTGGAAAAACACTCATGAGGTGGGTGGTACTAATTATTCATTATAATTTATCAAGAATATGACACAAATATCACAAAACCTAATGATTTTTATATTTACGCGAATACACATTATTTAACAAGTATTTGCAGATATATCTTATTTTATTCTCCGATTTCCAGGCTTTACAGCACCCATGGAGCTGGGGGACTGAGGTATTTGACGCCATCATGTTAACCACAGTTACCTCTAGATTAAAAATTATTTATTTAAAATTATTAATTTTTAATCTGAGGTAACCGTGGTTAACTATGACATTGGGACGTCAAATCTCAGTCCCCGTGACCAAGGTGCTGTAAAGTACCTGAAACGTCGGGAATATAAAATAAGTTAATATACGCGATAAAATCCCTAAAACTAGTTTTATTTAAATCACAAAAACCATTAAACTTTAAAATTTAAATAAGAGCGAAATTTAAACGTGTTGTTTAGACAACTACCCACGAATTGACTTCAATTCCCATAGCCATGAATGTCTCCACGGAATGTTTCAACACTGTACTTGTCAAGCCATGGAAAATGTCAAAAATCACATGTATATTGGTCTGATTATTGACGAACGATTCTGCTGGAGATCACGTGTGTGCAAAACTTTGCTCTGTGTTGAGTAAACTTTACGAGTATGTTTTAAAATTTAAGCTACCATATAAAATACTTAGATTAGTTTATATGGCTCTAGCAGATTCTGTTATTAGTTATAGATTTAGCAGTTATGGAAGAATTTATGTAAAGTACATACAGGAAATTTACACATTACAACGTAAAGTGCTTCGATTGATAGTACCTAAGCACATTAAAAATAAGTATATATATAATGACCAGGGTCTTTTTAAATATTGCAAAGTCATAAATGTTTTCGATAAGATTAAATTTAATATACTGACTGAAATTATTCAGAATATCTCGTTCTTAGAAAACGACCTGTAAATCTACGAAATATAGCTTATACATCCAACATGTATATCCTTCCGAAAACTAAAAATTTCTATGGAGCAAGAAAGTTGCCGGCACCAGACTTTGTTCAGCAAAGACTCGACTTCAGACACAAGTTTGTTCCGGTACTCGGTGACGTTTTCCCGAGAAATATTGGCACGGCCGGTGTATAGAGCATCACCAATGCAGCCATCCGCATAGCAATGAATGTTACCGGTTTGCAACATATCTGTACTAATATAATAAAGCGAAAGAGTTTTTTTTTGTATTTTTGTTTGTTTAAACACGCTAATCTCTGGAACTTCTGGTCCGATTTGAAAAATTCTTTTTGTATATTATATCCAGATACATGAGAAATAGTATAAGTCTTCTAGCATTAGGCTACCTACCACTCAGATAGCCTTAAATATTAACTTTTGTTAAGAAAGTCAGAAGAAAAAGCTCCCAGAACTGCTTTATACGCGTGCGTTGGCGTAATAGTTAGTGAAACGTGAATACAGTGTTTTACAAAAGTATAGATCTTTACTCCATCTTTAAAAAAGTCCGCGGCACCATATACCTATCTCTTATACATAAGCCACAATAAGTGATTTTGTGACAAAACATTATTGAAAATGCAAAAGTGATGTATGAGCGTTATTATTTGGCATGGTATATTAATCCTTGCAAACGAAAGTTACAACATCATCAAAACAATTTTATGGAGATAAAATTTGCTCCATATAGCATGTTATTTGGACACGTAGTTTAAGAGATAATAAAAATTAAAATAATTCAACACTCGGCTCGGCGCGCAAACGATGCTAAGCCCAGCCGACCGATGAGAACCGAGAGATACCAGCAGTGAACGCCTGTGCGTGAGGTGTCATAACATATAGGCGTAACGAGGTGTCCACGTGCCATTACATTTACCACGTGCTGGCGGTGAAAGAAAACATCGTGAGGAAATCTGTGTCTGAGAAATAAAAAATATTTCGAAGACACGAAAACACGCATTGGGCAGCGCGGTGACTGCCCTTAACCCTTTCAGAAGTGAGAGAATGCATGTGCTCAGCAGTAGGACGTATTAGGTGAGATCCAAGGTTAATCAAAGATACAAAACTTTCATGTCATTAAATTACTGGACTTTTCGTTACCTACCCACAAAAATTATAAAATTATTTCATTTTGTTACAGTGACATAACCTAATAAAATCAGACTGTCGATAAAAAAGATTCGCGCGGCTGAGACGCGTGATATACGCGGATGAAACCGCGGAGCAAAGCTAGTCATTGATATGCAGGAGGAATAACGTTGGTGATAGCACGCAGCCTTGTGGAACATAAAAAGTAAGAATTGATGTTGAAAATAGAAACTCTAAGTAATTATTCATAAAGCTGTTAACATGTTAAAATGTTAATGTTTCCCAAAAAAAAACGTATATTTGGTGAACGGAATGTTGAACAAATTTACATATTAATGGATTCGAGAAAAAGACGTTTGTTTCCACTACTAGCAGAAATATTAAGAAATAATACGTTTTTTTTTGAATTGTTTCCCCCTTATTTATACTGAACATACGCAATAAAAATAAAACTCATAAAAATGGATGTCAATTTAATAAAATGCTTTTAATTGCTCTCTATCCCTCTGCACTAAATAACTTTAGAAAGAGACAAGTTTACGTTTGTTCAGTATTTCTTCATGAATAATTTGCAACGGTCCATCAAAATGAAAAACGATGGACTCAAAGCCGTCACTCGCACTGATCATGACGAGCTGTTTTTATGACATGCTACTAATGTTATTTTCATAACGAGTATTTCAAATTACTGTTATATTTTTATTTATTTATTTATTCTTTATTGTAACATCTTACAACTAAGGTAACTGTAGGAGGCAAATGGGCGGACTTAATACCTGTCGGCATTCTCTGTCAGTCACCCCGTAGCGTGGTGAGCTACAATACAATACAATACTCTTTATTGTACACCAAGAAAGGATAAAAATATCGAAAATAAATTGCTAAATAGCAATCTCTTCCAGACAACCCAGAAGAAGAAATAAATAAAAATAAGAAAAAGAACAATGGGTAGGATGCACTAAAATAAAAATATAACAAATAAAAAAAAAGATACAAACTTATGCATTAAAAAGACAATATTATTCAGGTAGATCATAATTAAGCGGAGGAAGGGAGAGGGGTTGGAGAGACAAATAGTATTCCTTAACCTGTTTCTGGAACACATTTAAGGATTGAGCACTTTTAATTGACTGGGGTAAGGAGTTCCAAAGTCTTACTCCAAGAACAGAAAATGATTTATCATAATAATTCGAGGAGTGCACAGAACATTGGAGAGAAAGATTTTCTTTGGATCGTAATGAAAAATTATGATAGGAGCTGAGCAATTTAAAACGTTCTTTTAGATAGGAAGGACTTGATATATTAAATAAAACGCAGTAGAGAGCACAAAGTATATGAGTATTCTGACGAAGATGGATTGGGAGCCACTTGAGCTTAGTGCGGTATTCTGAGACATGGTCATATTTGCGAAGCCCAAATATGAACCGTATACAGAGATTTTGAGTCGCTCAAGTTTGTTGTTGTTCCTCGGTGATATCAAGGTAACAAATGTCAGCATAGTCGAGGATAGAGTAGTAAAGATTGTGTTGCAATTTGTGGAAATGGGTAAAAGTAAGGTTTACGGAGTGAAGCATAATGCAAAAATTTTACGGCTCACTGCATTAATTTGCTATTGTTGCAGGTGTATACTTACTTAATGATCTCCAAATATATATATATATTTATAAATACACATTTACATCCCATGAGTAATCTTGCGTCCTGGGTGAAATTACCGATAATGTTGCGTCCGACCGACTTATTACGTCCAGTATACGGACGCAAGATTAACCTACCCTGATAATCAAATAACAGACTGCATATTATCAATAAATAATCTGGGCAAAATACTGGCATGAACGTTATTTCATCATTGCAATAAATTTCGCCGAATATTTTAGTTCAGCGGCTTGCCGCACAATATTTGTAGGTCGCTACTTCTCGGCGTATATCGGCGCTGTCTATATTCGATTTTTTTCTCCATCTATTACTCCGCGTATCTTGCTACCGTATATTGTAAAGATTTAAAAAGTTTTTGTCAACTCAAATCAATGATTTAATTACTTCCGCAAAGTGACCTCCCGATATGGGCTGTACTGTTAATTAGAGATGAAAGGGGGCGGGAGGCACTTACGATTCGCGTTCGGGCACGTGGCGAATTGTCTTTGTCCAACCGATCCCCAAAAAGGCGACCGCTCAGACCTGTCCAACTACAGGCCTATCGCCATCACCCCTTGTTTTCCAAAATAATGGAGTCCGTTATAAACTGCCAGCTTATGTGGTACCTTGAGGATCACCAGCCTGATTAGTGATCGCCAATACGGTTTTCGTCGGGTGGATCAGCTGGTTATCTTCTGGTCTATGACTCAGACGGGTGGAGGCAGTAGAGTCCAAGGGAGTAGGCCATTGAGTTTGAACATTGCGAAGGCTTTCGATCGGGTTTGGCACAAAGCGCTTTCGAAGCTCCCTTCCTATGGGCTTCCCGAGAAATTGTGCAATTGATCATCAGCTTTGCAGATCGAAGCATCAAGGTCGTTGTAGACGGTGCATGCTCCGACCACAAGCCTATTAACGCTGGTGTTCCACAAGGCTGCGCTATCATCAACGCTGTTTCTTCTGCATTAATGATATGTTGCAAACCGGTAGTATCATTGCTATGCGGATGACAGCACTGGTGATGATCTATACACTGCCGTGCCAATATTTCTCGGGATTTTCTTGCTGAACAAAGTCTCGGATTGGGCGATTAATCTAGTCCATTAATCCCTCAGAAGACACAAGTTTGCTTCTGTCTGAGGATTAAACTGACCAGAGTTCTCAGTTCTTCAGTTTTAAGCAGCACCCTTGTTGCCTCAGCCAGTATCGGAACTCTCGGCGTCGACATATCGAGTGACGCAGTTTCGTGGTGACTTGAAGAGAAGGCCAAATTGGCCTCAAAAGCTTGGCGTGCTCAGCAGAGCGGGACAGTATTTCATGCCGGCACAACGCCTGCAACTTTACAAGGCGCAGGTTCGGCCTCACATGGAATATTGTTCCCATCTCTGTGCTGGGGCCCCAGTGCCAGCTCTTTCCACTTGACCGCATCCAGCGCAGAGAGGCTCGAATCGTCGACAAACGAGTCCTTTCCGATCGGCTCGATTCATTGGCGCTGCGAAGAAATGTTGCACCTCTTTGCATTTTCTTTCGCATTTACCACGGGAGTGCTCTAAGGAATTGTTCGGATTAAACCCAGCCACCAAATTTCACGAACGCACATCGCGGCAGAACTCCCGATACCATCCACACCATCTGGATGATTGGCGGTCCACCACTGTGCGACTTAGAAGATGTTTTCCTCGCACAACTTCCTTGTGAAATAGTGTGATTTTTCCGGACCGATACGACTTAGGACCTTCAAGAAAAGAGTTTTTAAAGGCTGGCAACGCATCTGCAATTCTCTGGTTCCTGTGTTGCAGTTGTTCATGGGCGGCGGTAGTCACTTACCATCAGGTGAGCTGCATGCCTGTTTGTCCCCTCCTATAAACAAAAATGTCAAGACGACTACATTCCACCGGCTCTTTTCATCGGTCTACTGAAGTGGACGTCCAAGCATAGTCGATGCCAGGCAGGCTGAATTAGTGTTAGAGCATTTTAAGAAGAGCCGACCACAAGTACGAGGCGAGCCGGAACAAGATTCGGTATAAACCATGTTGCAGTTTGGCGAATTCTTCGTGACGACAATCGTCACCCTTATCACTATCGCCATACACAGGAGCTGACACTCTCCGATTTTGCACCCAGGAGGAACTTCTGCGAGCGGTACCTCAGGAAGTTAGAGGAAAACCCTAATTACGTAAACTATGTTCTTTGGACGGATGAGGCAACATTCACGAGGTCAGGACTTTGAAATATGCATAACGATCACGTTTGGGCTCGCATGAATCCACATACTTCACGGCTGGGCAGATTCCAACACCAGTGGCGGCTGAATGTGTGGGCTAGCCTTTATGATGGGCATGTCATCGGTCCCGTCATTATGCCATCACGTCTGAACGCTAGCAACTATCTAACGTTTTTACGAACGGAATTCGAAGAGGCGATTGACGATTTTCCTGTGGCTGACTGGGATTACTTTGAGAACCAAAGAAACATGGTGTTTCAGCATGATGGAGCTCCGGCACATTTTGCTCGCAACGTACGAGAACATCTTTTTTTTTTGCGGATGGAAAATCATCTAATGACGCCTTCGCTGTGGGTGGAGCGGAAGGAGTGTCAGACTTTACTGACTAAAACCATCCGTGTTCCTTCAGTGCCCTTACGTTCCGGAGCCGCGGTATCTCTTTCGAACAGCCCGCAGCCCCGGCAGGCGTCGGCCTTGCGGCCCCTTCTGCTGCTGACAGCCTTTGAGGCGCGCGTGGAACAAAACGCGCCGTCGACACGGCCTGTCGTCGTTAGACGGACGGACGGCGAGCTACCCATTGCTCGCCGTCCACAGGTCCGCGCCTACGGTGGTCAGGGGCCACGACGTAGCCCCTGACGCCAAGGGTCTCCTGCGGCGGCCGGGAAGGAAAGCTGTTGCTCTTTTTCCTTTCCCGCCCGCCACCTCCTTCGCTAGCATCACTGCTTCGCAGAAGGTGGTGACGGCATCCCATTCCGTCTCGCCCGACCATGGCTTCGACCAGGGCCGACGCGAGAGGTCGCCGCCGCCTATCGCCGCTACGAGTACACGGCGGTGCCCGCCCAAGCAGGGCAGACCTCCACGGTGTGCTCCACCGTGTCCTCCGGTCGATCCCTCGGTGGAGCACCTGGGCGTTCCTCCCGCCCGATTCGGTGCAGGAACCTCCCGAACACACCGTGTCCGGTGAGGACCTGCGTCAGGCGGAAGGTGAGGACACCGTGGCTCTCTGCCACTCCTCAAAGAGGGTCTTATCGCCGCTATAGTGGCGTGCCCAGCACGGGGTTGCGACAGTCGCTCTCCATGTCGCCATGAGATCCGCCGAAGTCTGCCCGCTGCGCGACAACTTGCCGCGGCAGCGGGTTTCCCCGGCAGTGCCTCCGCGCGCCATTCGTGCAGGCGCGCGAGGACTATCGCCTCCAGATCCCATGGCGGCAATCCAGCAAGGAGGCTCGCCGCCTCGCGGGAGATCGTGCGGTAGCCGCGAACCATCTTTACGGCAACCACCCTTTGGGGCGCGTTTAGGTGGACGGCAAGCCGCGCCAAACCACGCGCCACACCGGGCCCCGTAAAGGGCCATGGACCTCACGATCCCGCGTAGAGCTCCTGGCAGGAGAGGCGTTTGGCCCCAGGTTCGGCAGGAGCCGCCTGAAGGCAGCCCCGGTCCGTTCCAGTTTGGGAGCCAAACGTCGAAGTGCGCTCAACGAAGTTCCATCGGCCGTCGAGACGAGTCCTAGTGCTTCAACGTCGACTCGACGCCGACGGATACCCTCCTACCATCACTGAGGATCCCAGTGGTGGCCTGTTCCGAGGACCATGGAAGTGCATGGCCTCGACTTTGTGCAGAGCCACCTGAGACCCAGTTGCCGGATCCTCTCAACGACTGTCGCAGCCCCGCGTGTCATAGTTTCCGCCGCCGCCTCGTACGACCCCCTGCCAGTACCAGCGTATCGTCAGCGTAGCAAACTACGCTGACGCCGGTAGGGAGGTCGGCGCAGCACCCAGTCGTAACCGATGTTCCACAGGGGCGGCCCCAGAACCGAACCCTGTGGGACACCGCACGACATCTCTCGCCGGTTCCACTCACCGTTTCGACGGTAGATGACGGCCCTGTCCGTCAGATAGTCCCCGACTATACGACGGAGATAGGTCGGCACCCGGTGATACCGGAGTGCCTCCCTAATGCAGCTCCAGGGCATGGAGTTGAAGGCGTTGGCGATGTCGAGAGACACGCCAATACAACCCCTGGCCACTGCATCCCCGTCGTGAGGGCTCACGCGCATGATGGCGTCCACCGTAGAGCGCCCTTGCGGAAACCAAACTGGTGTTCCTGAAGATCCGGCCTCGTCCCGCGTGCTCGGCGAGGCGGTTTGCAATTACTCTTTCAAAGAGCTTGCCCACCTCGTCGAGCAGCACCACGGGCCGGTATGCGGACGGAGAGTCCGCAGGGCGCCCCGGCTTCCGAATGAGGACCAGCTTCCCGTCTTCCAACGAAGCGGAATTGGCTCTCCAGCGCGCTTAGGAGCCCAGTCGGGGCCCGAGAGCCTCCGAGGCCAGGACCCAGGCTTTGCCAGGCGCCATCGGGTCCTGGGGCGGTATTCCTGGCCTTGAGCCTACGTACCGCCACCTCAGGTTCTACCCCGGTCCCTTCCGGGATGTCGTCGTCGTCGTCCTGGTGGTCCGCTTCGGCACCGCAGGTGGCGGAGCCATACAGGGGCGGATGTTCTGCGCGCAGGGGAACAGAGCGCTCACCACATCCTCCACGAGCTGAGGCCGGAGACTCTGCGTCACAGGGTGGCGTGGAGTTTATCCGCACCATCTTGTAAGGGCGCCCCCACGGATCTCTATCGAGAGTCTCCAGCATTCTCACGGGCCCGATCCCGGGCCCGCAGGACAGCCTCCCGGAGGCGGTCTTCGCCGCTCTGTATCCCTCGTACAGCCCCGCCTCATGGGCGCCGCATTCGGTGGACGAATGCGGAGCCTGCGATGCCTGGCGTACAGGTGCCGCGCGGCGACACACACGCCTCGCGCAGAGACGTCAGCTCACGCGACCACCAATGCACCTGACGCCGGGCACTTCCTGGCCGGACGCGGGCATTGCCACGTCACATATCCGGACATGGCCTCCTGGAACCACCCTGCCTCATCATTGACGTCGGCAGGCCTGTCCGGTGATGACACCCAGGCCTGCACGATCGAGGCTTCCAGGGAGGAGCTCCCGGTCCAGCTGCTTCAGCGCCCAACGCGGACCACTGGCCTGTAGGACTGGCGCGCCTGAGGGCTGGGGAGACGTCAAACCGGATGTACCGGTGGTCGGAGTAGGTCTCCACCCTCCATGACACGCCAGTCAATGGCACGCGGCGACAGAGCGGGCTAGCGAACGAAATGTCCACCACCGACTCGCCCTGCATCCGCACACACGTGGGGACAGAACCCCGATTTAGGACGACCAGGCCTGTCTCCAGAGCCCAGTCTTCCACCATCCTACCCCGCACATCTGTACGACGAGAACCCCAAGCCAAGTTCTTGGCATTGAAGTCCCTGAGGACAAGTACGGGAGGACGAGAACATCTAACGTTCGCTTCCGCGAGAATGGTTCGGCTGCGGGGACCGGTGCTATGGCCTGCTCGTTCCGGACCTCACACCCTTGGACTTTTGTGGGTTATGTGAAGGACAGAGTGTATTTCTCCGATTGCCCAACGGTTGCCGAGATGGAACAGCGTGTTAGATCGGTTTTCGCATCAATAACACCGACGATGGTGCGAAATGCCACATGCTATCCCGACGAGCGAGGTTGTGTATTGAGCAATGGAGCACACTTTGAGCCGTTTCTGTAAATTTGACGTTTATTATGAAAAGTAAGTGTTCGTTTAGGTTGTTTCGTTAGGTTAGGTCTTTTAAACTTTTGTCGTTCCGCGAATTAGGGTAGAAATGTAGGTACATTCTTGCGTAGTTTACTTTTTATTTTACTGAAATAGGGTTTGTACATCAGTGAAAATAATAATATTTTTTATTTTTGGGGTATGTTATACAGCTTTACTACGGTTCTAAATATTGTGAATGGACCGTTATAGGGCCCCATTTAACCTCCTTTCGGCTTTACGGGTAGTTTTGTAACACCCAGTATATTGCAACCCTCAAACGACCTCAAAGAATAACAGCGTGAAGTTTACTGCATTTCATCTGGTAAATGGTGTGGCCGTAGGCTCAATCCCCCAACATGATAACAATGTTAAACATTTAACCGATCATGTGGGTAGATTTGTTTATGACTTTGACTTGGCATATGGTCTGACACAACTGGTTACTTCACCCACACGGATCCTAGATGTGGAGGATTATGCACCTTCGCTGGACCTTCTGCTGACCTCTCATCCAGACGGATATCAGGTGATCGTCGATGTCCCTCTTGGCTCTTCGGACCATTGTCTGATCCGGAGTACGGTGCCACTCCCATCGCAGTTGCGTTCTGCAGGTTGCCACCGTGTTTAGCACTATAGATTTGCTGATTGGGACAGGATGCGTTCCTTTTACATCCCACCCTTGGGGCGGGTTTGCTTCTCACTTCAGGAATGGGAATTTTTATTCCATCAGTGTCGCAGGCAAAATACAGCCATAGTTTGGTCATTCCTGTAAATTGCATCACGGTTTAAGCAGGAGTGCTACTGGCTGGGCCTGAGCTGACGCATCAACTTCTCGGATGCAAACACAAGCGCTCTTGAAAATAAGTATAATTCCGCCTCCAGGTAATTCAAAAGTGTCATTGCAAAGACAAAGTCAAAGCACATCGACAGAAGTGT
This sequence comes from Parnassius orleans, assembly GCA_029286625.1. Classification (NCBI taxonomy): domain Eukaryota; kingdom Metazoa; phylum Arthropoda; class Insecta; order Lepidoptera; family Papilionidae; genus Parnassius; species Parnassius orleans. The sequence continues at coordinate 122,720 of JAGSMP010001283.1, read as the reverse complement.
CGAGAAACTATTTCGACTTTCTTCGGGAACACGTGCATTCTGGTCTCTCGCCAAGGCTGTCCAAGGGAAATTCTGTCAGCCATCCCTCCCATCTCTGCATAGGGAGGATGACTTACTGGTCCATGTCGCAAAGTAGAAAGCAGATTACTAGGCTCTCTCTTTACTTCAAACTTGACTCTCGATGACGGGGGGGAAACATCCCGCGGTGTGACTGCTCCATGCAGGATGTACTGATTACACAGCGCTCGGTGCGCAAAGCACTTCTCTCCCTGGACCTCAACCTGGGCGTAGTACCGAATTCATGGAAGCTAGCTTTGGTCCACCCGATCCATAAATAAGGTGACCGTTTAGACCCGTCTAACTACAGGCCTATCGCCATCTCCTCCTTGTTCTCCAAAATAATGGAATCCATTATAAACTGCCAGCTCATGAGGTACCTTGAGAATCACCAGCTGATTAGTGACCGCCAATACGGTTTTCGTCGAGGTCGATCAGCTGGTGATCTTCCGGTCTACCTGATTCATAGATGGGCGGAAGCAGTAGAGTCCAAGGGGGAAGCCTTAGCCGTTAGTCTTGACATAGGGAAGGCCTTCGATCGGGTTTGGCACAAAGCCTTCCTATAGGCTTACTGAGAAATTGTGCAATTGGATCACCAGTTTTCTTACAGATCGGAGCATCAAGGACATAGTAGACAGTGCATGCTTCACACAAGGCAGCGTGCTATCACCAACACTGTTTCTTATGCATATCAATGATATGTTGCAAACCGGTAAAATTCATTGCTATGGTGATGCTCTATACACCAACCGTGCCAATATGGAATATGAAAGCTGCCTTGTGGTCTATCAGACGCCGTACCAAGGTTGCTTTGAGATCTATTCGACGCTGGATGGAAGGTGTTTTGTGGTCTATCAGACGCCGTAGTAAGGTTGCTTTGAGATCTATCAGACGCTGGATGGAAGCTGTATTGAGGTCTATCAGGCACCAAACGCAGGTTCGCTAGAGCCTATGTCAGTTTCTAAAGGTCTATTCGAAAGGGTTATTTACTTTGTGTGAATTTAATTTTGTACTCCATTGTTCTTTTGTTGTTGTTGGAGAATTTTTTTTTACTACAAACAATGAAGTGTAACTGCTTGTGGAGTTTGAAAATTACAGTGCGTTTATTTATGGTCAGGTTGACTGAGCGAATGCACTTTTACTGTGGCGACCATTTACCTCTTTCCAAGTACTACCATATACGAGGACGTGTGAAACGTCAAGATGACCGTGTCGAAGCGTGAGTACACTGGCGCCGCGTCCGGCAGTTATCGATAACTTTCGTTTGTTTACTTTAGTTTGTATTCAGTGACAGTTTTGTCCGGTAACATTCATTGCTATGCGGACGATAGCACTGGTGATGCTTTATATACCGGCCGTGCCAATATTTCTCGGGAAAACGTCGCCGAGTACTGGAACAAATTTTCGCAAAGAACCCCTTTGTCCCATATACCACGGGGATTGCTCTGAGGAATTGTTCGGACTAATTGCAGCCGCTCAATTTCACCATCGCACATCACAACAAAAGTCGCGATAACGTCCATACCATCTGGATGATTGGCAGTCCACCACTGTGTGATTTACAAGAATACTTTTTTCTTCCTCGCACAACTTTCTTGTAGAATCAACTACCACCAGCGATTTTTCTGGTCCGATATGACTTAGGCACCTTCAAGAAAAGAGCATACTTTTATTAAAGGCCTGCAATACACCTGCGATTCACTTAGTGTTGCAGTTGTTCAAGGGCGGTGATCGAAACTTACCATCAGGTGAGCCGCATTCTCGTTTGCCCCTCTTCTATTAAAAAAATAAAGATTTCTCCGCAAGGAATCGTACGCCCGACAGCTCATCAAGTATAACAGTTGCACTACGAAAACCGCTATAATTTCATACGAGATGGGGACGGACTCAACGTTAACGCATTAAGTGAGCAAAACAAGCAAACCATATACGGAATATACAGAGCGCCACATCATTTCCGTCATGAATGGACGCATAAAGTGAGCAAAACATACGAACCATATACGGAATCTACAGAGTGCCACATCATTTCCGTCATGAACGGCGCATTAAGTGATATAAACATAAGAACCATATATGAAATATACAGAGTGCCACATCATTACCGTCATGAAAGGACGCATAAAGTGAGCCATATACGGAATACGAACCATATACGGAATATACAGAGTGCCACATCATTTCCGTCATGAACGGACGCATAAAGTGAGCAAAACATACGAACCATATACGGAATATACAGAGTGCCACATGATTTTCATCATGAACGGACGTCCTAAATGAGCAAGAATTTTTCAAAATTGAATATCGTCCTGTCCAATATAAATGAAATTCCTATTCTACTATGTTATTAGTTAACAGATAACAATATTTACTCTCTAAACATTTGAAATACTGCCGGAAACAGAAGATGCAATAAGTATCTATCGTAAATAGACGCAAGAAGTCGTCATGATGTATATATATATATATATATATATATATATATATATATATATATATATATATATATATATATATATATATATATATATATATATATATATATAATATCTATACGTGGTAGAGCCATGAACGTTATTTCATCATTGCAATAAATTTCGCCGAATATTTTAGTTCAGCGGCTTGCCGCACAATATTTGTAGGTCGCTACTTCTCGGCGTATATCGGCGCTGTCTATATTCGATTTTTTTCTCCATCTATTACTCCGCGTATCTTGCTACCGTATATTGTAAAGATTTAAAAAGTTTTTGTCAACTCAAATCAATGATTTAATTACTTCCGCAAAGTGACCTCCCGATATGGGCTGTACTGTTAATTAGAGATGAAAGGGGGCGGGAGGCACTTACGATTCGCGTTCGGGCACGTGGCGAATTGTCTTTTGTCCAACCGATCCCTAAAAAAGGCGACCGCTCAGACCCGTCCAACTACAGGCCTATCGCCATCACCCCCTTGTTTTCCAAAATAATGGAGTCCGTTATAAACTGCCAGCTTATGCGGTACCTTGAGGATCACCAGCTGATTAGTGATCGCCAATACGGTTTTCGTCGGGGTGGATCAGCTGGTTATCTTCTGGTCTACATGACTCATAGACGGGTGGAGGCAGTAGAGTCCGGCGGGGAGGTAATTGCCGTTTGAACATGCAAGGCTTTCGATCGGGTTTGGCACAAAGCGCTTCTTCGAAGCTCCTTCCTATGGGCTTCCTGAGAAATTGTGCAATTGATCATCAGCTTTGCAGATCGAAGCATCAAGGTCGTTGTAGACGGTGCATGCTCCGACTACAAGCCTATTAACGCTGGTGTTCCACAAGGCTGCGAGCTATCATCAACGCTGTTTCTTCTGCATATTAATGATATGTTGCAAACCGGTAGCATTCATTGCTATGCGGATGACAGCACTGGTGATGATCTATACACCGGCCGTGCCAATATTTCTCGGGATTTCTCTTCTTTGCTGAACAAAGTCTCGGATTGGGGGCGACTAAATCTAGTCCAGTTTAATCCTCAGAAGACACAAGTTTGCTTCTGTCTTCTGAGGATTAAACTGGACTAGAGTTCTCAGTTCTTCAGTTTTAAGGCACTCCCCTTGTTGCCTCAGCCAGTATCGGAATCCTCGGCGTCGACATATCGAGTGACGTGCAGTTTCGTGGTGACTTGGAAGAGAAGGCCAAATTGGCCTCTAAAAAGCTTGGCGTGCTCAGCAGAGCGGGACAGTATTTCATGCCGGCACAACGCCTGCAACTTTACAAGGCGCAGGTTCGGCCTCACATGGAATACTGTTCCCATCTCTGTGCTGGGGCTCCCCAGTGCCAGCTCTTTCCACTTGACCGCATCCAGCGCAGAGAGGCTCGAATCGTCGACAAACCAGTCCTTTCCGATCGGCTCGATTCATTGGCGCTGCGAAGAAATGTTGCACCTCTTTGCATTTTCTTTCGCATTTACCACGGGGAGTGCTCTAAGGAATTGTTCGGATTAAACCCAGCCACCAAATTTCACGAACGCACATCGCGGCAGAACTCCCGATACCATCCACACCATCTGGATGATTGGCGGTCCACCACTGTGCGACTTAGAAGATGTTTTCTTCTTCCTCGCACAACTTCCTTGTGAAATAGTGTGATTTTTCCGGACCGATACGACTTAGGGACCTTCAAGAAAAGAGTTTTTAAAAGGCTGGCAACGCATCTGCAATTCCTCTGGTTCCCCTGGTGTTGCAGTTGTTCATGGGCGGCGGTAGTCACTTACCATCAGGTGAGCCGCATGCTCGTTTGTCCCCTCTCCTATAAACAAAAAAATGTCAAGACGACTACATTCCACCGGCTCTTTTCATCGGTCTACTGGAAGTGGACGTCCAAGCATAGTCGATGCCAGGCAGGCTGAATTAGTGTTAGAGCATTTTGAAGAAGAGCCGACCACAAGTACGAGGCGAGCCGGAACAAGATTCGGTATAAACCATGTTGCAGTTTGGCGAATTCTTCGTGACGACAATCGTCACCCTTATCACTATCGCCATACACAGGAGCTGACACTCTCCGATTTTGCACCCAGGAGGAACTTCTGCGAGCGGTACCTCAGGAAGTTAGAGGAAAACCCTAATTACGTAAACTATGTTCTTTGGACGGATGAGGCAACATTCACGAGGTCAGGACTTTGAAATATGCATAACGATCACGTTTGGGCTCGCATGAATCCACATACTTCACGGCTGGGCAGATTCCAACACCAGTGGCGGCTGAATGTGTGGGCTAGCCTTTATGATGGGCATGTCATCGGTCCCGTCATTATGCCATCACGTCTGAACGCTAGCAACTATCTAACGTTTTTACGAACGGAATTCGAAGAGGCGATTGACGATTTTCCTGTGGCTGACTGGGATTACTTTGAGAACCAAAGAAACATGGTGTTTCAGCATGATGGAGCTCCGGCACATTTTGCTCGCAACGTACGAGAACATCTTTTTTTTTTGCGGATGGAAAATCATCTAATGACGCCTTCGCTGTGGGTGGAGCGGAAGGAGTGTCAGACTTTACTGACTAAAACCATCCGTGTTCCTTCAGTGCCCTTACGTTCCGGAGCCGCGGTATCTCTTTCGAACAGCCCGCAGCCCCGGCAGGCGTCGGCCTTGCGGCCCCTTCTGCTGCTGACAGCCTTTGAGGCGCGCGTGGAACAAAACGCGCCGTCGACACGGCCTGTCGTCGTTAGACGGACGGACGGCGAGCTACCCATTGCTCGCCGTCCACAGGTCCGCGCCTACGGTGGTCAGGGGCCACGACGTAGCCCCTGACGCCAAGGGTCTCCTGCGGCGGCCGGGAAGGAAAGCTGTTGCTCTTTTTCCTTTCCCGCCCGCCACCTCCTTCGCTAGCATCACTGCTTCGCAGAAGGTGGTGACGGCATCCCATTCCGTCTCGCCCGACCATGGCTTCGACCAGGGCCGACGCGAGAGGTCGCCGCCGCCTATCGCCGCTACGAGTACACGGCGGTGCCCGCCCAAGCAGGGCAGACCTCCACGGTGTGCTCCACCGTGTCCTCCGGTCGATCCCTCGGTGGAGCACCTGGGCGTTCCTCCCGCCCGATTCGGTGCAGGAACCTCCCGAACACACCGTGTCCGGTGAGGACCTGCGTCAGGCGGAAGGTGAGGACACCGTGGCTCTCTGCCACTCCTCAAAGAGGGTCTTATCGCCGCTATAGTGGCGTGCCCAGCACGGGGTTGCGACAGTCGCTCTCCATGTCGCCATGAGATCCGCCGAAGTCTGCCCGCTGCGCGACAACTTGCCGCGGCAGCGGGTTTCCCCGGCAGTGCCTCCGCGCGCCATTCGTGCAGGCGCGCGAGGACTATCGCCTCCAGATCCCATGGCGGCAATCCAGCAAGGAGGCTCGCCGCCTCGCGGGAGATCGTGCGGTAGCCGCGAACCATCTTTACGGCAACCACCCTTTGGGGCGCGTTTAGGTGGACGGCAAGCCGCGCCAAACCACGCGCCACACCGGGGCCCCGTAAAGGGCCATGGACCTCACGATCCCGCGTAGAGCTCCTGGCAGGAGAGGCGTTTGGCCCCAGGTTCGGCAGGAGCCGCCTGAAGGCAGCCCCGGTCCGTTCCAGTTTGGGAGCCAAACGTCGAAGTGCGCTCAACGAAGTTCCATCGGCCGTCGAGACGAGTCCTAGTGCTTCAACGTCGACTCGACGCCGACGGATACCCTCCTACCATCACTGAGGATCCCAGTGGTGGCCTGTTCCGAGGACCATGGAAGTGCATGGCCTCGGACTTGTGTAGAGCCACCTCGAGACCCAGTTGCCGGATCCTCTCAACGACTGTCGCAGCCCCGCGTGTCATAGTTTCCGCCGCCGCCTCGTACGACCCCTGTGCCAGTACCAGCGTATCGTCAGCGTAAAACTACGCTGACGCCGGTAGGGAGGTCGGCGCGCAGCACCCAGTCGTAACCGATGTTCCACAGGGGCGGCCCCAGAACCGAACCCTGTGGGACACCGCACGACATCTCTCGCCGGTTCCACTCACCGTTTCGACCGGTAGATGACGGCCCTGTCCGTCAGATAGTCCCCGACTATACGACGGAGATAGGTCGGCACCCGGTGATACCGAGTGCCTCCCTAATGCAGCTCCAGGGCATGGAGTTGAAGGCGTTGGCGATGTCGAGAGACACCGCCAATACAACCCCTGGCCACTGCATCCCCGTCGTGAGGGCTCACGCGCATGATGGCGTCCACCGTAGAGCGCCTCTTGCGGAAACCAAACTGGTGTTCCGCAAGATCCGGCCTGTCCCCGCAAGGTGCTCGGCGAGGCGGTTTGCAATTACTCTTTCAAAGAGCTTGCCCACCTCGTCGAGCAGCACCACGGGCCGGTATGCGGACGGAGAGTCCGCAGGGCGCCCGGCTTCCGAATGAGGACCAGCTTCCCGTCTTCCAACGAAGCGGGAATTGGCCTCTCCAAGCATGCGCTTAGGAGCCCCTCCAGTCGGGGCCTGAGAGCCTCGAGGCCAGGACCCAGGCTTTGCCAGGCAAGTCATCGGGTCCTGGGGCGGTATTCCTGGCCTTGAGCCTACGTACCGCCACCTCAGGTCTACCCCGGTCCCTTCCGGGATGTCGTCGTCGTCGTCCTGGTGGTCCGCTTCCGGCACCGCAGGTGGCGGAGCCAGGCGGGGCGGATGTTCCCGCGCGGGGAACAGAGCGCTCACCACATCCTCCACGAGCTGAGGCCGGAGACTCTGCGTCGCGGGGCCCAGGTGCGAGTTTATCCCGCACCATCTTGTAAGGGCGCCCCCACGGATCTCTATCGAGAGTCTCCAGCATCTCCTCACGGGCCCGATCCCGGGCCCGCAGGACAGCCTCCCGAGGGCGGTCTTCGCCGCCTGTATCCCTCGTACAGCCCCGCCTCATGGCTGCCGCATTCGGTGGACGAATGCGGAGCCCGCGATGCCTGGCGTACAGGTGCCGCGCGGCGACACACGCCTCGCGCAGAGAGACGTCAGTCACGCGACCACCAATGCACCTGACGCCGGCACTTCCTGGCCGGACGCGGGCATTGCCACGTCACATCTCGGACATGGCCTCCTGGAACCACCCTGCCTCATCATTGACGTCGGCAGGCCTGTCCGGTGATGACACCCAGGCCTGCACGATCGAGGCTTCCAGGAGGAGCTCCCGGTCCAGCTGCTTCAGCGCCCAACGCGGACCACTCGGGGCCTGTAGGACTGGCGCGCTCGAGGGCTGGGTGAGACGTCAAACCGGATGTACCGGTGGTCGGAGTAGGTCTCCACCCTCCATGACACGCCAGTCAATGGCACGCGGCGACAGAGCGGGGCTAGCGAACGAAATGTCCACCACCGACTCGCCCCGCATCCGCACACACGTGGGGACAGAACCCCGATTTAGGACGACCAGGCCTGTCTCCAGAGCCCAGTCTTCCACCATCCTACCCCGCACATCTGTACGACGAGAACCCCAAGCCAAGTTCTTGGCATTGAAGTCCCCGAGGACAAGTACGGGGAGGGACGAGAACATCTTAACGTTCGCTTTCCGCGAGAATGGTTCGGCCGCGGGGGACCGGTGCTATGGCCTGCTCGTTCTCCGGACCTCACACCCTTGGACTTTTTTGTGGGTTATGTGAAGGACAGAGTGTATTTCTCCGATTGCCCAACGGTTGCCGAGATGGAACAGCGTGTTAGATCGGTTTTCGCATCAATAACACCGACGATGGTGCGAAATGCCACTGCCATATCCCGACGAGCGAGGTTGTGTATTGAGCAAGCGGAGCACACTTTGAGCCGTTTCTGTAAATTTGACGTTTATTATGAAAAGTAAGTGTTCGTTTAGGTTGTTTGTTAGGTTAGGTCTTTTAAACTTTTGTCGTTCCGCGAATTAGGTAGAAATGTAGGTACATTCTGCGTAGTTTACTCTTTAATTTTACTGAAAAAGGGTTTGCACATCAGTGAAAATAATAATATTTTTTTATTTTTTTGGGGTATGTTATACAGCTTTACTACGGTTCTTAAATATTGTGAATGGACTCGTTATAAGGCCCCATTTAACCTCCTTTCGGCTTTACGGGTAGTTTTGTAACACCCAGTATATTGCAACTCCTCAAACGACCTCAAAGAATAACAGCGTGAAGTTTACTTCTGCATTTCATCTGGTAAATGAAAGTGGCCGTAGCTCAACCCCTCAACATGATAACAATGTTAAACATTTAACCGATCATGTGGGTAGATTTGTTTATGACTTTGACTTGGCATATGGTCTGACACAACTGGTTACTTCACCTACACGGATCCTAGATGTGGAGGATTATGCACCTTCGCTGTTGGACCTTCTGCTGACCTCTCATCCAGACGGATATCAGGTGATCGTCGATGTCCCTCTTGGCTCTTCGGACCATTGTCTGATCCGGAGTACGGTGCCACTCCCATCGCAGTTGCGTTCTGCAGGTTGCCACCGTGTTTAGCACTATAGATTTGCCGATTGGGACAGGATGCGTTCCTTTTTTTACATCCTACCCTTGGGGGCGGGTTTGCTTCTCACTTCAGGGAATGGGAATTTTTATTCCATCATCTGTGTCGCAGGCAAAATACAGCCATAGTTTGGTCATTCCTGTAAAATTGCATCACGGTTTAAGCAGGAGTGCTACCGGGCCTGGGCCTGAGCTGACGCATCAACTTCTCGGGATGCAAACACAAGCGCTCTTGAAAATAAGTATAATTCCGCCTCCAGGTAATTCAAAAGTGTCATTGCAAAGACAAAGTCAAAGCACATCGACAGAAGTGTCGAGAAACTATTTCGACTTTCTTCGGGAACACGTGCATTCTGGTCTCTCGCCAAGGCTGTCCAAGGGAAATTCTGTCAGCCATCCCTCCCATCTCTGCATAGGGAGGATGACTTACTGGTCCATGTCGCAAAGTAGAAAGCAGATTACTAGGCTCTCTTTACTTCAAACTTGACTCTCGATGACGGGGAAACATCCCATGTGTGACTGCTCCATGCAGGATGTACTGATTACAGCGCTCGGTGCGCAAAGCACTTCTCCTGGACCTCAACCTGGGCGTAGTCCTGAATTCATGGAAGCTAGCTTTGGTCCACCTGATCCATAAATAAGGTGACCGTTTAGACCTGTCTAACTACAGGCCTATCGCCATCTCCTCCTTGTTCTCCAAAATAATGGAATCCATTATAAACTGCCAGCTCATGAGGTACCTTGAGAATCACCAGCTGATTAGTGACCGCCAATACGGTTTTCGTCGAGGTCGATCAGCTGGTGATCTTCCGGTCTACCTGATTCATAGATGGGCGGAAGCAGTAGAGTCCAAGGGGGAAGCCTTAGCCGTTAGTCTTGACATAGGGAAGGCCTTCGATCGGGTTTGGCACAAAGCCTTCCTATAGGCTTACTGAGAAATTGTGCAATTGGATCACCAGTTTTCTTACAGATCGGAGCATCAAGGACATAGTAGACAGTGCATGCTTCACACAAGGCAGCGTGCTATCACCAACACTGTTTCTGCGCATATCAATGATATGTTGCAAACCGGTAAAATTCATTGCTATGGTGATGCTCTATACACCAACCGTGCCAATATGGAATATGAAAGCTGCCTTGTGGTCTATCAGACGCCGTACCAAGGTTGCTTTGAGATCTATTCGACGCTGGATGGAAGGTGTTTTGTGGTCATCAGACGTAGTAAGGTTGTTTTGAGATCTATCAGACGCTGGATGGAAGCTGTATTGAGGTCTATCAGGCACCAAACGCAGGTTCGCTAGAGCCTATGTCAGTTTCTAAAGGTCTATTCGAAAGGGTTATTTACTTTGTGTGAATTTAATTTTGTACTCCATTGTTCTTTTGTTGTTGTTGGAGAATTTTTTTTTACTACAAACAATGAAGTGTAACTGCTTGTGGAGTTTGAAAATTACAGTGCGTTTATTTATGGTCAGGTTGACTGAGCGAATGCACTTTTACTGTGGCGACCATTTACCTCTTTCCAAGTACTACCATATACGAGGACGTGTGAAACGTCAAGATGACCGTGTCGAAGCGTGAGTACACTGGCGCCGCGTCCGGCAGTTATCGATAACTTTCGTTTGTTTACTTTAGTTTGTATTCAGTGACAGTTTTGTCCGGTAACATTCATTGCTATGCGGACGATAGCACTGGTGATGCTTTATATACCGGCCGTGCCAATATTTCTCGGGAAAACGTCGCCGAGTACTGGAACAAATTTTCGCAAAGAACCCCTTTGTCCCATATACCACGGGGATTGCTCTGAGGAATTGTTCGGACTAATTGCAGCCGCTCAATTTCACCATCGCACATCGCAACAAAAGTCGCGATAACGTCCATACCATCTGGATGATTGGCAGTCCACCACTGTGTGATTTACAAGAATACTTTTTTCTTCCTCGCACAACTTTCTTGTAGAATCAACTACCACCAGCGATTTTTCTGGTCCGATATGACTTAGGCACCTTCAAGAAAAGAGCATACTCTTTTATTAAAAGGCCTGCAATACACCTGCGATTCACTTAGTGTTGCAGTTGTTCAAGGGCGGTGATCGAAACTTACCATCAGGTGAGCCGCATTCTCGTTTGCCCCTCTTCTATTAAAAAAATAAAGATTTCTCCGCAAGGAATCGTACGCCCGACAGCTCATCAAGTATAACAGTTGCACTACGAAAACCGCTATAATTTCATACGAGATGGGGACGGACTCAACGTTAACGCATTAAGTGAGCAAAACAAGCAAACCATATACGGAATATACAGAGCGCCACATCATTTCCGTCATGAATGGACGCATAAAGTGAGCAAAACATACGAACCATATACGGAATCTACAGAGTGCACATCATTTCCGTCATGAACGGCGCATTAAGTGATATAAACATAAGAACCATATATGAAATATACAGAGTGCCACATCATTTCCGTCATGAAAGGACGACTATAGTGAGCATTATACGGAATACGAACCATATACGGAATATACAGAGTGCCACATCATTTCCGTCATGAACGGACGCATGAAGTGAGCAAAACATACGAACCATATACGGAATATACAGAGTGCCACATGATTTTAATCATGAAATTGAATATCGTCCTGTCCAATCTAAATGAAATTCCTATTCTACTATGTTATTAGTTAACAGATAACAATATTTACTCTCTAAACATTTGAAATACTGCCGGAAACAGAAGATGCAATAAGTATCTATCGTAAATAGACGCAAGAAGTCGTCAGCGATGTATATATATATATATATATATATATATATATATATATATATATATATATATATATATATATATATATATATATATATATATATATATAATATCTATACGTGGTAGAGCCATGCTGCAGCTATATTAGTAGTATAGTTGTAGTACGAATGGGTCGCCTCGACCGGAGAAGGACCACGCTCTCACAGAATACTAGCGTAAAATAGCAGCTTAACACTGCTGTGTTTCGTGCTGTGTTGGAACCGGAGACCCTTTTACTGGAAATGAGGCATTCCATCTTAGTACTCACGGGTGACAACGCATCTGCATTTTGATTCTTTATTGAAGATAGATGTCTATGGGCCACAGCAACCACTTACCATCAGGTGGACTGTGTGCTCGTTTGTCACCCTATCCTATAAAAAAAAAAAAATATATATATATATATATATATATATAATATCTATACGTTGTAGAGCCATGGTGCAGCTATACTAGTAGTATAGTTGTAGCACGAATGGTTCGGCTCGACCGGGGAAGGACCACGGCTCTCAGAATACTAGCGTAAAATAGCAGCTTAACACTGCTGTGTTTCGTATGGTGAGTGTAGAGAACCGGAGACCATTTTTTATTGGAAAAGAGGCATTCCATCTTAGTCCTCACGGGTGACAACGCATCTGCGTTTTGATTCTTTCTAGAGAATAGATGTAGATGTCTATGGGTCACAGCAACCACTTACCATCAGGTGGACTGTGTGCTCGTTTGTCACCTATCCTATAAAATATATATATATATATATATATATATATATATATATATATATATATATATATATATATATATATATCAATACATCCTATATATACAAATACATATATAAACAATTTTGCACATACATACAAACAATATAAATAAACCTATTCTATATACACATATATATACATACATACTATATTATGAAATCTATGAATACATATTACATAATATGAAATCATTCTTATCATGAAATGACCTTTTCGTATGTCTTCGGGTAAGGAATATATGTATAAGAACGATGAGTAAAATTGTCTTGAAGTAACTTGTAACACCAATTTTAATTAAATAAAATATTATTACTAGTTTTTTTATTTTTTTTATTCACCTGTTTAGCAATGGCGATTACAAATCCTCTATACAATGGAATAGCTTCATATCCAGTTGTAAGATAAGATAAAAGAAGAAACAAATATTTGCAGAAACATGTGTCACAAGCATATAGCAAAGCCTATGTCACGTCCATATTAGTCTAAATTTAAATTGTCTTGAATCTCGTTACTATCCAAATGAAACAGCAGCATAACGCTGGTGTTTTGTATAAACAATATTCTCCCTCGTTCGAACTGATCCATAAGGTCAACATATTTTAACGAAATGCCTGTAAATTATGAATATGATACAACACTAAATAATGCTTATCTTAAGTTAAAAATTGTCTTAAATAAAAATTCGTCTCTATTTTAAGCATAGCATAATGTGATATCCGAAGCGCGTTCTTTTAAGGATATTTTACGTTTCAGTGTGTGCAATTTCCGCATAGCGAGAAATATGTTCACATTTGTGAGAGGTTTTATTTTCTTATAGGGAAATGAATAAAATTCTTTGCGGTTCATCATTTAATAATTTTGTTTAAAAAGCTCAGAGAATACAATTACTATAACAATAAATAAATATTTTTTTCGCATAGCAGTAAAAAGCATTAATGAATGGTTTCTTCTCCCCTGTATGTTGTCTGTGCGCGATTTTTAAAGTAAAACCTCTTTAGATGCGATTTGAGGGTAGTTCAAATCTTTATTCGGAAGGACGTAATATTAAGTGATATTTAATCCATTTACGCAATTTACGCAATTAAAAAGGCATCGACTGACTAAAGTACTTAGTATTATATACTTTAGTCATTATTCTCAAGTATTATGCCTTAAATAATTAATGTCAAAAATTGAAGTGCGTTTACGCCAAACTTCCAACAAAGAAGGCTACAGATGCTGTGTTACCTCTGAGGACTAAAATGGAATGCCACACAGCCTGTTACTATACTGGCTCCCTTTACCCTTCAGACCGCCCATAGGGTCATAATTACAAAAGATATAATTTTTTTACAATTCGTAATCCGTTACATGTTATAGCAATTATTGTCACCCTAGGCAGGCTGTTTGCTATCGCAGTGTTAGGCGCATTACACCTTTGACGCTGCTTCTTATCTAAAATATGAGATAGTTATACAGCTTTATATCGGAGGCCACAAGATCTGAGCGTTACTCTAAGTCACCTCTTAAGTCATCCACGAGATGACGTTAGACTAAGCTAGAGGACTTATTTTGATATGGAAGGAGAAATAAATATAATGAAGTACAATGGATAGAGCTCGTTTAACATCATAGGCCGTTAGGGCTAAGGAAACACCAGAGGATTTTTTTATACAATAAGAGTGACAAACAAGCACACAGGCCACCTAATGGCAAACGGCCGCGGCCCTTACACATCTACATATATCTACGATTACCAATCAAAACACAGATGCGTTGTCATTCTTGAGGACCAACATGGAATGCCTCTTTTTACAGTAAAAAGGGTCCCTCGTTCTCTACACTCACCATACGAAACAAGGCCGCATTAAGCTGCTATTTCACGCTGTTTTTCTGTAAGAGCATGGTCTTTCCTCGGTCGAGCCGACCTATCGTGCTGCAACCATAATATAGCTGCAGCATAGCACTATCATGTCGACACACCTAAGGATTGATATAGATACCTACATTCTATCTTCGATTAAAAATCAAATTCGTTGTCACCCCTTGAACATAGATAAGACAGAAGTAAGAGAAGATGGGTTATCCGGTTTCCTAAACTCACAATACGAAACACTGCTATTTTACGCTTGTGTTTCTGTGAGCGTAGCTCCATCACGTAAAGTAAGGTACATTACATAGTCTTCCCCTATAGATTATATACAGGGGATTTTGTCAAAGTTGCCATGCTGGCAGTTTTTTTTTTATTATTTTGATTTGTCATCAGGAAGATGCTGCTATAGCTATCTCCTGTTTTAAATTCTCTCTGTCGCCTCTTACGATGCATACGGGACGATAAGGGGTATTGTATATTCTCACACCGCCAATACATATTTTAGTTATTGTCAAAATAATAATAAATAACACCTTACGTTTTTTTTGTGATTATTTTATACAATCTTAATATCTTGCATGGGTGTGTTTAACTGTACAATTCACACTGCTAGTACAACGAATGCTCGGAAGTTTTGAGATAGAAAGTTAACACGAAACTAGTGTTCTACTAGCTTTGTTTATTATTATGAGTACTGCGCCCACTTTACTTTGTTGTGGAGTTTGCTGGTTTCGGGTTACACCACACAATATATTCTACGAGTATGTTAATTTTTATTTCGTATACTTAAAAAAATGTCCAATAAGCTTTATAAAATTTGTTTTAAATATGTTAATGAACCGTCCCCTAAACTAATAATTACTATATCTTGGATGCGTATCAAACACATAATAATAATTAAACATAACACGTTAAAATTATAGTATATATCGTATATTATAATAATGTCCTTTTGATCGAATTTCACGGCAGCCAATCTCAAGGGAGACTAGCCATCAGCGCAGGACAGCATTATAGTCACATAGTTTATGCGCTAGTCCAGGTGCACTCTCAATTTTTTTGCTCTCATAGTCCGATGGGACACGACACAACCGGAGAGAGATCAGGTGCAGACTAACGGTTTAATGTATTTCCAAGGCATGGGTTTTTAAACACCGCCAAATACTTGACTCTCTTGTTCTCTTCTACTCCGGGCTGCTACTAAGAACTTCTTAACAGAAAAACCCAATAACTCATAATTTTAACCTGTCACGGGATTGAACCAGGGACCTCATGATCAGCAGACCGTTGATTCCGAATGATAACATTTTCCTCTAGTATTTCGTTTTCCCATTTTTCCGCTCCTTCTTCATGTCTGGGTAATATTATTGTTGAGGGTTATATATTATTATTAATTTTTTTTTAATTTTTCACTATCGTGTTTTAGTTTGTAACTTAATTTTTTTTATTGAACACACCTCAGGCTGCGGAAATTTTAAGTGACGCAAAAACTACCAAAACCATGCTCAAATTATTGCAAGAACACGCACTCACACACATACAGATCTCTCTCTCTCTCTCTGTAATCACAGTCTTCTATAAGGGTTAGGCCCGCCGCTGATTGCAATTTTTTGTCACCGTGACTTATTATTACTGTCACCTGCTGTCACCCACGATGCGCTCACTGAATCTGTTCTTGGGTAACAAATCTCGTTCATTTTTGTAATGGACTTCAACGAGGTTGCCGTGATTTGTGCTCTTGAAATACGTAGAAGAAAAATGAAACGGAAAAAACGCTACTGGGTGCATCCTATATACACGGAAAGATTATTTAAAGGAAAATTCTACACTATATATTCTGAATTACGTCAGTATCCACCAAAGTTTTTTAATTATCTTCGTATGTCTATAAACTCTTTCGATGAGTTGCTGGCTTTAGTAGGTCCTGTGATTACATTTCAAGATACAACATTTCGCAAAGCTATTCCAGCAGAAGAAAGGTTAACGGTAACTTTGAGGTAAGTAACAAAACTACATCAATTACTTATTTAAACAAAAATCTTTAATCAGAGGCATAAAATTTGCAATATCACAATCATCTACAGAGTAATTTGACACATATGATTGTACATTTTGTTCGACCGTGGGGAGACATATTATCATAAAAAGATTGAGTAGATGTAGAGGGTGCAGAGGGATTGAAATATTGTTGTGAAAGTACACGAGGTGGTGGTGGTGGTGGTTGAGATTGTGGTTGGGTTGTAGACATCATTGGCGGAGGAAGTATACGAGCTGGTGCTGGTTGGGCTGGGGATATTATTTGTTGCGAAATTATACGATGTTGTTGTGGTTGAGAAAGAATGTATGTTGCAGCAGTAGAATTATAATTATTATAGTTACTAGAAGATTGTGTATAATATTTTAGGGTGTTCAAAATCGCAATCTGTGCATCAATTTTCTGATCTGGTGGAATTGACTTTAATAATGGAACCAATGATAACGCGAAATAGTTGTCTGGGTCTGGTGGTGTCTGGATGTCTTGGTGGTTGGTTTTATCTCTTAATATTTCTAATAAAGATTCTTCGTAACTTTTATTCTTCTTCTTTTCTTTTGTTGGTCGTGTTATTGCTGGTGTAGAAGAATCGTTCTCACTTATTGCTTCTTCGTCAAACGATGTCACGTTACTTGAGGTTTCTCTCCCTGGCTCCATAGAAGGTAAAAACAGTAACTTATCAAAGTACACGTATCGTTTTCGTTTAGGTGCAGCTTGCGCTGATTTTACGTCTTTTTGACAACGAAGCTCCCTCGAAAAACATGCTCTTAAATTTTTCCAACGACGTTGTATCACTTTAACTGTAAAAATAACATTCTTTTATTTACAGGTATTTAGCAACTGGCGCAAGTTTCAATGCATTATCTTTTGAATACCTAATTGGGACCACAACACTTCGTAATATTGTAAATTCAACGTGCCAATCTATATGGGAAGCATTGCAACCTCTGTACATGGCAGAAAAAAATGAAGAAGACTAGTATAAAGTTGCTGATCAGTTTTACGAGCGTACTAACTTTCCTAATATTATCGGCGCCGTCGATGGTAAACATGTTAGAATAACGAATCCAAAGCACAGTGGGTCCGATTATTTTAACTATAAAAAATATTTCTCAATGGTTTTGATGGCATGGGTAGACACAGATTATAAATTCATCTACATTGATGTCGGATCACAAGGAAGCGCAAGCGACTCGACGATTTTTAAAAATTCGAATACTGGCAGAAGGCAACAAAAGAATTTATTAAATATTCCGATTGGACGAATTCTACCTAATGATGAAAATGGAAAAATAATGCCTTTTTGCATTGTAGGTGATGAAGCCTTTGGTCTGTCGAAAAATATCTTATGACCGTTTTCTAAGAGAGGACTTACAGTTGCCAAAAGAATCTTTAATTATCGACATACAAGAGCACGTCGAATGGTGGAATGCACATTTGGAATACTGTGTAATAAATGGAGAATTCTACACAGACCTATCGATGTTAACATAGAATTTTGTGATAAGATTGTAATGGCTTGCTGTATATTACATAACTATGTACGCGTTAGAGATGGAATTCAATTCACAGATACCGCGTACGAATGTACGCTCAGCAATACGTCTACACATCAGTGGCATCGAAATATGTCCTGTGTCAATATAAGAAATTATTTTACTTCTTATTTTATTTCACCACAAGGATCCGTACCGTGGCAATATAAAAAAATATAACTAAACATACATGTTTAGTTATATTTTTTCATATTGCCATAAGTTACAACTTATGATAATAATAGTCACAATTCACAAGTGCATACGCAATAATTCATTTAAATTTCAATCTTATGTCAATGTGGGTAAATAATAATTCCGCAACGCTCTAGTGATACCTATACCTAACCTATGCAAGAACTGTAATTGCCTATCGCCCTAATTTAATCTAATAATTATAAATAAGTAACGTAGTAAAGTATAATAAACGCTAATTAATACAATTACCTGCATTTTCTTTTTGTTCCTGTGATAAAATTCTTGTTGGAAACAAGTGTAATACTATTTCATCCCATAATCTTCTTTTTAAAATTATATCGGAATATTCCTTTAAATTTTTTGCATATAATGCTGGCCTCTTCTACCTCCTCTATTAATAATTCATTGTCAATGTCTTCCTGCAAAGAAGACGACATCTTTAAAACAAAACACAGCTACACTTTAAATATCAATATCATACGTCTACTCCGAACGCGCGGCGCCGGCCGGCGGACAAAAAGTCACCAGTGAGCGGACCCCATAGTAATGTACAGGGCGAGTGACAGTCACGTCACTCCGGTGTTGCCTGCCGCTGCAACTATTTGTCACCGTATTATCACGTCACCATAATGAGCGCATTCAATATAGTTTTCATTGACTTCATTGACACTTGACTAAGTGACAAAAAGTCACGGTGACAAAAAATTGCAATCAGCGGCGGGCCTTATGGATTCTCTTACACCGTCACCACATGGCAAGAAATGATTTATGTGTTACTATTTTTTCTTATAAAATAAGGATGACATCCGAGCATACAGTCCACATGATGGTAAGTAGATGCTATATAGCTCATAGACATTACATTTATTCTGAATTAAGACTGAATATACAAATGCGTTGTCATCCTTGAGAACTATAATGTAAAAACGAGGCATTTCCAGTGAAAATGGTGAGTGTAGGGAACCGGAAACCCTTCCAGTTCCCTACACTCACCATTCGAAACACTAAGCTGCTATTTACGCTGGTATTCTGTTAAAAACCTATTTCACAGTACTATCATCCATTGTCATCAAAATATGTTGACCTACATATTTTGATAATAATGGTAATTTTTAGTTACAGGAGAGATCTACTCTTTTTTAACATTAAGTATTAACGATAATATTACTGTAAGATAAGGTCGCCCTTTAATAATAAATTAGGTCATAAATGTACCGCAAGATTATGGAGACATCGAAAATAGAATAAAGTACCACAACTGTAAAATGGCCTGTGTGTGGCTCGGGGTACACTCAATGAACTGGAAATTCAATTTAACTGAAGGAATTAGATGAATAGCTTATAAGATTGCAATTTTAAAAATGGAAAGGATTTTGATTAAAAAAGCTATATTCGTCCAACTGCTGGGTACTGGTTTCTTATTTTTAAGAGTGAGAGTTTTTTTTTCGTAAGGTAAAAATAAAAACAAATTTATGAAATGTCTCAACATGACCTTAAAAATAATAAGGTTTACATGTTTTTAGACGGTTTCATTATGGTATCTTTCCAAGAAACACTTTAAATTGCGATTTTTTATCATCTTTATGATATTTTTTTAACGAAGCAGTCATAATTCGTAATAATTACAATAGATTATTAGAGGTACAAAAAAATTTAAAAGTACTGCAACGTTGCCCTATCGCATTTTATTTATATATATATATATATATATATATATATATATATATATATATATATATATATATCTTAGTCTTAGATTATGTCAAGTTATTTAAAATAAAAAAAATAATGCATAATTAAAAAAATTAATCATATACAGTTTAAATTAAATAAATAGCCACCCAGTGGTCGAAATTTAAACGTAATTCATTGAATTTTTAAGTTTGTAATTTAAGCAAGCTGTATTTCACTTTCAACTCTCAGTATAATATATAATATATTTACAAGGCATTTATAAAATTCTGACGATCTCTACTCTGTGCGACTGTTTGACCACATAATATTTGTGTGCTTGACTTTGGTAGTATAAACAATAAATATATAAATAATGAATGTTCACGTATTCTTTTATAGATAAAGTTTGAAAAGTTTCTAAAGAATTCTGTGCTGTATAGCTTAGTTGAAGCTTTACTAGATAAAAAAACTTTACATGAAGCTTAGGTAGAACGTGATAGGACACCTTTTCTACCTGGTAGACGTCTTGGTAGGTACGGGTGGCAGCTAATTATTTTTGCCCCCAAGCACTTTTGTCAAGTAGTTTCGTTCCACTCTGAAGGGTATAGAGAGCCAGCTTAATAACAGGCTGTGAGTTCTAAAAGATGACAATGTATCTGTAGCTTTCTTTACTTCAAGTTGGCTGCAGGTGGCCATGGATTGCAGTAGTCATTTTTTTTATAGAATAAGGGTGACAAACGAGCACACAGTCCACCTGATGGTAAGTGGTTACTGTGGCCCATAGACATCTACATCTATCTTCGTTTGCGAATTTAAATGCAGATGCGTTGTCAGCCGTGAGGACTAAGATAGAATGCCTCTTTTCCAGTAAAAAGGGTCTCCGGTTCTCTACACTCACCATACCAAACACAGCAGCATTAAGTTGCTATTTTACGCTGGTATTCTGTGAGAGCGTGGTCCTTCCCCGGTCGAGCCGACCCATTCGTGCTACAACTATACTATTAATATAGCTGCAGCATGGCTCTACCACGTGAGAACAACAGTTGGACTGTAACCAACCTGTTTACCAACAGGTGGACTGTAAGTTCGTTTGTCATTTCAGTGTTATTAAAATAAACTTCGTTGTCAGCTCAGTAAACTTAAACAAGTACAATTAAATTTAAAATCACAGCATTTAATTTATTTGTATTTTATCAGATACAATGTCTAATAACTGTAAGCCAGACAATCCGCAGCGAATATGTGGTTTATTGCTTCATTAAAACTTTCTCCTACGAGTATATTTGCAGTGGTTTCAAGCATCTATTTTAACGTTGTGTAAGGCTTTTATAAGTTTGATATGGAATTAAATATCACCTTGGAAAGCTGCTTGGAGCTTTCTTAATATTTCTGATAATATTATCGGTGTCTTATGATTATTACCATCTAAACAGTATTTAAACTAATAATAAAAATCTTGTTTATCGTCATCACCTTCTAAAAATTTTCGTCTCAACATGGACCTCTCCTATTATAGGTAGAATTTGAAAATGAAAAAGATAAATAAAAATTTAAAAAAAGTGTGTATCAGCTCCGATGCACGACTGGAGTTTACTCCTTACGAACGATTTTTTTTTTATAGGATAGGGTGACAAACGAGCACACAGTCCACCTGATGGTAAGTGGTTGCTGTGACCCATAGACATCTACATCTATCTTCAATAAAGAATCAAAATGCAGATGCGTTGTCACCCATGAGGACTAAGATGGAATGCCCCTTTTCCAGTAAAAAGGGTCTCCGGTTCTCTACACTCACCATACGAAACACAGCAGTGTTAAGCTGCTATTTTACACTGGTATTCTGTGAGAGCGTGGTCCTTCCCCGGTCGAGCCGACCCATTCGTGCTACAACTATACTACTAATATAGCTGCAGCATGGCTCTACCACGTATAAAGTATATAAAATATCAAAACATAACGTAACGCATGACGTAACGTTTGATTTTACTCCTCTACTCCCCATAAATTTTTATACCCCGGGCTTATATATTAAAATCAATTCTTAAGGAGTAAACTCCAATAATATTTGTTATACAGCGAAGGTGATACAGATTATCATGTACAAAATAAGATAATAAACAGGAATAAAAGTAGTCTTATTTCTCTAGTATGTAATTAAAATCCATGATTTTATCACACCAACTAAGCTGGATTCTGAATGGTAACGAGAGCTACTTTAATTACAGACTTTGAAACATTCCATCTTATTCATTGGAGGTGACGCATCTCCAGACATTTTCTTCAAATTGGTTGCATGTGTCCATGGATTGCAGTAGTCACTTACAGTCAAGTGGACTGTAAGCTCGTTTGTCATTTCAGTTTTATAATAAAGTCTGCAGTCCGTGAACACGTTGAAAATTATACGTGTTACATCAGGCTTAATAAACGACAGCTCCTTGTAAGAGAACACGAATTGCTTCCATGGATTATTCGTGAAGCTATTGGTATTAAAAAAATCCCAATTTCATTAAATAGGTTAATAAAATGAAATCTAAACACAAGCGTACCAAAATTAATTATTAAAAGCTAAGTGTAGTGTTAACTATGCATACGATCAGGACGTGAAATGCCTTCGTCCTACTGTGACCCTGCGAAAACACGTGAGGCATTAAAATAAGTTAAAATTAAACGCCATAAAATCTTTAATATTAGTTTTATTAGATTATATTTTTTAAACTTGACGTACGTATTCAAGTAATAGGTATTACCAATAACTGTTTTGTGTTTTTAAGAGTACTTGGAACGAAATTGTTCAGGTTCCCCTCGATGCAAGTTTCACGTTCACTTTTGTCAAGTAGTTTCCATTCGCATACACAATATAATTCAGTTAACTAGCCTTTTTCGGAATAACGTAAAGGATTAATAGTATGATTATGTCATATTTTATGCGTAGGCGTACCGTTATGCATGTATGCGTTATAGGTATAGTACAATTAAATTACAGTAGGTGGCACTCGTATCGTACCCACAAATTTATTTGACAGTGATATATCATTCAATTTCTATAAATGAATTATTATTTGTAATTAAACAATATAACTATTCCAAATTTGAAACGATACTCCCACAATTATTTCTTCTTGCTAGTATAAAGGTAAAGACAGACTGGTCCCACGTACGCAACGTATGCAACGCATTATGACGTCTGGACTCTTGATTTTGTATGAAAAACTATGTATTAGAAACACACTTATCGTATGCAACGCAATCACACGCGTCCGACGCAACGTCGATCTGCTATGTCTAGATCGGCGTGGGAAGGTGGAGAGGATGTTCGTACGTAATCCCACGCGTACGACCAATGTGTTCCTAGAACTTACGCGTAGCACGTCATAAACAAATAGACCCTTGCACCGTGCACGCGTTTTGTTGCCAAAATGGGAAACCAACAGCTCATTGATTCAGTAAAGCGGTACGAAAGTACTTATAATGTTATTGGGTAAACTATACGCTTGTGTTTGATATTGTAAAAATCAAGAAAATGGCCGTAATAACGTAATTCACAACGCATTTGCTTCCAAATTTATCAAGTCAACAATTGATTCCCATACAACAGATTGCCCTAAATAAGCAAGCTCAATCACCAATTATTCGTTCTACAATATATTAATTATAATACTTATTGCCTTTAATATTAGAAAAATATTTTAAATGTAAACTATAATCCAATGCCTACCAAAAATTAGGTACTTAATAACAACAAAATGAAGAAAAATACGTAAGAATTTATAATATGCCTCTTCCTGCAAACAAATAAAAAATAAAACTAAACTCAACCAAGGACAGTTCTTTAACCTTTGAGTAATATGTGTGATCGTGCCAAAAATCAGATGGGTTTTCTATCACGAAAGTCTCAGTAGCAACCCGGAGTATTTTACCCCGGTGCTTCAGAAAAAACGTACGAAGCCGTTGGTTCTGAGTGTGATATCTCTATATTCGTGTCAATTTATCGTCCCATCGGACTATGAGAGTGAGGGAATAAAAAGTGCATATGAGTTTGCGCACAAATTCGTGAACCATAATCCTGCCTTGCGCCATTAAAGTATACTCGTATATATATTTAAGAAGGGGAATTCAGTGCGTCTTAATTTTTCAGGAGACAAAAAACTGAATATGTTTAAATGTTATTGGAAAATAGTTTTTAATTTTACACTTGAGTCTTTCTCTGCTACTAATAGACTTCCGTAAATGTGTATTTTGGTTTTTATATAACTTTCAATAATTTTATGAATCTCCTCAAATTGCATTTTTGTCATACAAAAGTACAGAATAAATCGTTCGTTATCATTTTCCAGTTCCTTAACTAATGTATGGTATTCACCAAACTCCTCTCTTGCTTTATTTATTTCATGTACCCAATATCTTCGCTTCGTAACTTTTCTCTTTTTCTTTATGGCGTAGATATATTCATTTATGAACATCAGACTAAGTAAATAATTTTCAAACTCACTCCTAGAATCAGTAAACATACTATAAGTTTGTACTCATGCGTCCGCTAAGAAGTGACAAGAGTGTCTGACGCCAAACGTACGTTGCATAGGTAGGTCAAGTGTGCACACCGACGTGGGAGTGTTGCATCGCATACATTTCGTACGTGGGATCAGTCTGTTTCTCCCCTAAAATAAATATGTTCATATAAATTCTTTATCATTATTATCAGCAATGTTATGATGGAGTACATTATAAGAAAAATACAGCGGGTATAAAAAGGACATAACGAATTTCATCCAAATAACAAAGTTGACAGTGTAGTGGCGGTGTAAGAATATCCACCACCCAATATCGTCCGGTGGGTGTCGTTAGAGGCGACAGAGGTAAACAAATCAGAAGCTGGCCAGCGACGTCTTCCTAATAACATCAAAAAAATCTGCGGTTGCCAACTTGCCCGCCAAGTGTAGAAACTATGATAAAATTCTCCCTATTAGGAAATCTTTGGGGGATACCTATGTTCTTACCTATGTTTCTGACTTTTATATACTGTAATGGTTCAACGTTATCCCTGCAAGTACTACACGCTGCTGGAAGACAGATGGAGATTTGGTAACTGCTTGAAGTCGAAGTGAGTATCACCAGAAGGAGAAAACTATTTACTAGTTAGACTTTCAGACGTGGTAGAGCCACGCTGCTTCTGTATTTTGGTTTTAGTACCAATGGCTCTACTTGACCAGGGAAGACGCCGACGACGACGTCCTTCACAGAATAACAGCGATAAATAGCAGCGTAATGCTGCGGTGTTTCATATGGTAGTGATCCATATAGAAGCGTATGTGAAGGCTCATTTCTGTATTTTGATTCCTAATCGACTTACCATCAGGTGTGTGCGAGCTTGTCACCCTTACCTTTATAAATGTGACATATACACAAGAAATAGAAACTTTTGTACGTTGTAGAATGTGGAGCCATGCCGCAGCTATAATTGTGCTTGTAGCGTGAAAGGGTTGGCTCGACAGGGGAAAGACCACGTTCTCACAGAATAAAAGCGTAAAATAGCAGCTTAATGCTGCTCTGTTTCTGCTGAGTGTAGAGAAACTCACCATACGAAACAGTTAGAGAACCGGAAACCCTTTTTACTGGATAGGAGGCATTCCATCTTAGTTCTCAGGGGTGATAACGCATCTGCAAATTGATTTTTAATTGAGGATGAATGTAGATATATATATATACAGTATCCACTTGCCATCAGATGGACTGTGTGCTCGTTTGTCACCCTTATACTATAAAAAAGGAAACTTGAACCATGTTTGGACAGGCTTAGTTCGTCTTAGTTAATTTTTATTGGCTGAGAATTATTGAAATCAAACAAAAATTTGAATGACACGAAGTACAAGCGACCTCGATAAAAAAAAAATTACGTCCACAAGAACTAACTTCTGTTTATTTGAAATTCATTAAAACTTTTTACATCCAACTTATTAAAAAGAAAATCCATTGTATGAGAGCAATCTTATTTTATTAGTGTGGCTCTGGACCGTGGGTTGTGGCATTCCTCGACGGAAGCCCATGTTCAAAAGTGGACTTGTAAAGGGCTGTAATGATGATGAAGATGATAAATATTTCCAGTACGTAGATTGTTTATCTTAGAGGGTTATGACTTATGAAGCTGTAAGGCCGCCACATTTCTCCATTGCGTGTAGACGGGTTTCTTTTGTCCTTGATATTTTTGTTTCTCAGACATGCCTAGTTTCCTGGATGTTTTCAAGACGTTTGTATAGTGAGTGAAGGAAGAGCACCAGAATGCTTTTTTACAGGTGACGGGCATTCTATTTTTTGTTCTCAGGGGTCGTAACACATCTACCTTTCGATTCTTAATCGAGGATAGACTTTTAACAGATATACCTACTGGAGTCAGCCATAATTTAAATACTTCGTACAAAGTGACGCCAGTGATACGCCAGCAAAAGGGTTAAAAAGTGTCGCAGTAAAAACTTATGTAATGGAAAATTAATGAGGTAATGTTTTGCCTTAGCGGTTAGCTATAACAGAGTTTGAAGGATGGGAAGGGTGAGAGAGGGTCTTCAAACGAGGTAAGACACACCATTTTATTTTTCACGAATTTCATAGTTTATTTTTTATTTACAGGACGTGTATACGTTCCAAGCGCTGATTAGCTCAAAACAGTACCTTTTCAAACCTGTTAATATCCATCAACCACTTATCTTACACAAATCTTGACTACTTATAACTTTAGGAAACTTTTTCCTCTAAATAGTTAAAATAATTTTTTTTATATTAATACAGTATTTGTGGATGCTGTCAAGAAAACTAAAAGAAAGTTTTCTTAATTTCCCCTTTAACGGCAATTTCAAAGCTTAAAATATCTGAAATGGCTGACAATTTTACAAAAAATAAAAATGCAATTAATTTAACAAATCCCAAGTAAAATAGTTACTAGAAAAGATATTTAATTTAGGTTACATACATAAGAAATTAAAAATTCAAACCAAGTGAAATTTTATGAAAATGTTGTGGATAAAACGATTATTTTCACCCATTCCTGTTACATAATTTAATAAAATAATTGCTTAATATATTAGAAGAACATCTTTTTTAACCCATACCCTTTAAAATTAAAAATAAAATAGCTATACTATTTTTCTATAAACATTTTAAAAGTACTATAAAACCACAATAAAACTCCACGTTTGTATCAATTCAAATTAGACAGTCTCCGCTAGGAGTATTCTGTGTAAAAGTATTCTGTGTTAGACAGCTGCTAGGCTTTTCAGAGAGAAGTCACGTCGCTCGGCGCTCTGCCTGACATTTGCCATGCATACGAGGATAGTGCACTATTATAATGTTATCGACAAGTCTTAGTCCTTTATA
The DNA here is from genome assembly GCA_029286625.1 of Parnassius orleans. NCBI lineage: Eukaryota > Metazoa > Arthropoda > Insecta > Lepidoptera > Papilionidae > Parnassius > Parnassius orleans. The sequence goes on along the minus strand of JAGSMP010001283.1, from coordinate 95,489 downwards.
AAGTAAAATAATTTATTATTGTTTTTGATGGCCGACAATATTTTAAGTCTATTACTGAGTCTCGTACTAAGCGCACGCGCACGTAATGCGTACTAAGCGCACGCTATTATTGATCTTATACTCGTTGTACCCTACAAACGGTTCTCAAACTTTTGGTCATAACTATAATTTTGGCAAGTACTATCATCAGTTAACATGGCTAACAAGTGTGGCATATGGGGTGAAAACGTTTTGGATGGAATTAAATGTAGTTAGTGCAAGAATGACTTCGACTATCCGTGTTCTGGAATTACTGAAGCAGGGTATCGCAAATTGGGTGAACGACAAGCATCGTGGAAATGTCCTACGTGTAAGTTAGGAAACAATTATAAGCAAAGTTCGCCCAAGCCAGCTTCATTAGAACATGTTATGCAGGAGTAGGCTAATATTAAGTTGACTTTATCTCCCTTGCTGGAGGTTATTACCGATATTAAGGAAATTAAAAATGAAGTAACTGCCTTCAAAGCATCTATAGGTGAGCTGTATAGCAAGATTCAAAACCTGGAAGATCGAGTACAATATATAGAGAAAGTGGAAGAGGTAGTCTCTAATTTAGAAGGAAAAATAGCCCAGATAGAAGAGGATCTCAATGACAAAATCAATGGTTGAGGCTCAACAACGTGGAAATAAAGAGAGTTCCAATGAAAGACAATGAAAACCTGCATGAAATTATTGCGATAATAGGTTCTAAGGTTATGTTTCCAATTAATAAAATGAATATCGATTTCGTAGCAAGAGTTCCCTCCCGCGATAGGAAATTTAAGCCAATTATAGTGTCTTTCTTAAATCATTACGTAAAAGAAGACTTTATTGCTGCTACTCGTTGTTGTAAAACTTTATGTCCTGCTGATATCGACTTGCTTGGTACTAACAGAATTTATGTAAATGATCACTTAACTGTAAAAATAAATTACTTTTAACTAAAGCCAAAAACCGTGGCAAGGAACATGATTTCAAATTCATTTGGGTAAAAAACTCAAAAATATTTGCAAGAAAAAATCAGCAATCAAAGGTTATTGCAATAAAAAACGATAGCGATTTAACCAAGATTTGTTGATATATTTATATTACTTAAATTTATCTAATTGTGTTGCTTGGTAAGTTTGAGAATCTCCGGTTGTTATGATGCATAGATGTGTACAGATATTTGCTTAGCTACTATGAATTTAATATGCTTCTCTCGCCTATTCAATAATTATTGCAACTTCTTATCTGTATTGAAACTAACTTCTTTTAAAAATAATATTGTAAGTAATTTAGTGAAGACTACGCGTTGCATTGCTTATTGTATCTTGCAGAACTATGTACTTATAATGTTTGTTGGATTCAAAGTGTCATTAGTTTTAAATGTGGGACATAGTTTATTTACGAATTTTATTATAATGATTATGATTATAGGTTTTTTAGTAATTTATAACAACAAAAATATTTTAATATACTACCAAAACTGCAGAGGACTCCGGACTAAAACTAACATTTTTTTACGTAGTGTGACTTTAAATGACTACGATATCATTATGTTAACTGAGACTTGGTTAACATATAGTACGGATAGCAGTGAATTTTTTGACGACAGATATATTGTATTCCGTCGAGATAGGGACTATGCTCAAACGCACCAGTCGAAAGGAGGTGGAGTAGCAATTGCAGTCCGTCGGAATCTCCATGGTACCTACGTGCCGGAATGGCAATCAAGTGCTGAAGACCTGTGGGTAACGGTAAAGATTCAGGACCCAAGGACTAAATCCAATGTTATAATACACATTTGTACGATCTATCTCTGTGATAAAAATAAAGGCAACTCATTTTTTATTCAACTTAATAATTTCTTAACCAAGCTTCGGAGTATTGTTGATTGCCACTCTGATGATAATTTCATCATAATCGGGGACTTTAATATGAGCGATATTAAATGGATATTATCTGATTCTGGTCTTCATCCATCGTCTGTCACCAACTGTAACATGTTACAATTCATTGAAGTTTTATATGATTGTAATTTACAACAATTCAATAACTGTAAAAAACGCTTCAGATGGAATATTAGATCTTGTACTATGCAATGATTCTCTCGAAGTTTTCACATGCCCAGATCCTTTTGTGCCTGAAGACAATTATCACAATACATTAGTAATTCGGCCTACCTTCTTGGAATTACAACCACTTAAATTAGGCAAGCGTACTGTAATCTCTTATGCACGGGGTGACTATGATAACATTCGCAGTAACTTATCGAATATTAATTGGTCTCATTTGCTCACTTGTTAGCCTAGAAAGTGCCGTAGAACAATTCTATAGTGTTATTGCTCAACTTAGACAAAAATTTATACCGACACGCCAAGTTCGTGACTATAAATATCCCCCGTGGTATAATTCGGCTTTAATAAAAATCATTAAAGAAAAATTTAAATACTATAAAAAAATTAAAAACTACGGAAATAAACATGACGAATATACTTTCCGCTTACTAAGGGACAGAGCCAAAAAGGTAGAAAAAAGTTGTTACTCTAAATTCATTAACACGATTGAAGAGTCCATTGCTAAGCGCCCAAAGTTATTTTGGTCATATGTTAAAAGTCATCAAGGCAGTACTTCATACCCCACAACTATGACTTACGCTAATTATTCAAGTGACTCTTGTGCAGACATATGCGAGTTCTTCTCATCATATTTTCAATCATCGTTTCTAGAGTCCCAATCTAATTTACTCGCGGTTGTACTAAATGGTTACTCCTCGTCGTGGGTAAGTATTCCCTCTGGCGTTCCTCAAGGATCTTTACTCGGTCCCCTTTTGCTTTTAATTTTCATTAATGATATGAAAATTTTTAGAGTTACAAAAAATGTCTCGGAGGCATATCTTTTACAGGATTACTTGAATAGATTAGATATTTACTGTAGGAATAACAAATTAGATTTAAATGTATCTAAATGTTTCTGTGTTACGTTCCCCCCTAAGCGAAATAATCTTTATTTTAATTATAAACTTAAAAATCAAATTCTGATGAATGAATCCAAAATAAACGACTTGGGAGTAATTCATGACAGCAAACTATTGTTTACTCTCCATATAGATCACATTGTTAACAAAGCTTATAAAGCATTAGGTTTTGTTAAACGTTATGCCAAACAATTTAGAACAATGAAAACTTTAAAAATATTGTATTGTGCTTACGTCCGTAGTCATCTAGAATAGGCTTCTCAGGTTTGGAATCCGTGCTATGCCATTTATATTAACAATATTGAAAAAATTCAAAAGAAGTTCACTGCTTTCTTATATCATAAATTTAACCTACTTTTGCCGACTACAAGGATCACTGCAAAATACTTCACCTATTGCCTCTAAACATACGCAGAGACATAGCTGACGTCTGTTTTTTAATAAAAGTCGCACAAAGTAAAATGGATTGTCCGGAGCTTCTCAGTAAAATCTTACTAAGAGCCTCTGTCAAAAATCTTGTCATACTAATTATAGAAGTAACAGTTTTATACCAAGAGCTTTGAGGTAATTTAATAACTATTCCGCAAACCAACGATTTAGACTTATTATGTGATAGTATTGCGAGCATTAAATCTACTCTTACAATAGATTTCATAAGTAGTGTGTCTGGGTAACGATTTCTTATTAATGTATTATGCCTATACGAGGGGAGGTCAAAAAGTTCGCGGAATGGCGGGGTTGGTGAGGGTGAGTTTACTCATCCAGGTAGGTGTTAGTTGAGTGACTCATTGTTAGTATATATACCAAGTTTCAGCCTAATCGCGTCATTAGCTTTTGAGTTATCAACGAGTAAACAAGTCAATCGCGAAGAAACTAGCCACTATGGAGAAAATTTAATATCGCGCCGTCATTAAGTTTCTCACCAAACAAGGAAAGACACAGCAAACCATTTTTCAAGAGATGTCAGCTGTTTATGGGGACTCTGCTCCTGGAAAAACCATGATTTATAAATCATCATCATCATCATCATCATTACAGCCCTTCACAAGTCCACTGCTGAACATAGGCCTCCCCCAAAAAATGCCACAAAGCACGGTCCTGAGCCACCTGCATCCATCGACTTCCTGCATGTCTTACCAGGTCGTCACTCCATCTAGTGGGGGGACGCCCTACACTTCGTCCGCCGGTACGAGGCCGCCACTCGAGAACTCGTGATTTATAAATGGCACACCCTTTTCAAACAAGGGAGGGACTCCATTGAAGACGACCCCCGACCTGGACGGCCTGGACAGAAATAATCGAAAAAGTTGAAAAACTTGTACCGGATGATGCCCGGCTAAAGAAAAAACAGTTTGCAGCATTAGTTGTGGTATCAGAAACAACCATTTTAAACATCCGACATCAACACCTTGGCATGACTAAAGTCTGTGCAAGATGGGTTCCGAGAACCTTTCTGCGCATCAAAACCACGAGCGCGTCGAAAGTTGTTGCGAGTTTTTGGACCGCTGTGGAGAGCAAGGGAGGAAGTTATGGCCCGAATTGTAACTGGCGATCAAATTTGGGTTCACCATTATGAACCTGAGTCAAAGCAAGAGTCAATGCAGTGGCATAAAAAGGCACACCTCCTCATATAAAGTATAAGGTGTCTCAATCGGCCGGAAAGATCATGGCGACGGTCTTTTGGGATACAGAAGGTATCCTTTTGATTGATTATAAGGAACGTGGTGTTTCCATAACGGGAGAATACTACGCATTTTTACTAGATCAATTAAAAGAAGCTATTAAAGAAAAAAGGCGAGGAAAGCTTACAAAAGGCGTTCTTGCACGACAATGCGCCCGTGCATACAAGCCATGTTGCGACGGCTGCCATTCGTTTCGGTGCGGTTTTGAACAACTGCCCCACCCACCCTACAGCTCAGACCTGGCCCCAAGCGACTATTATTTGTTTCCAAAAATGAAGAAAGAACTGCGTGGGAAAAAAATTGGCGACGATGATGTAGTGACGTCGGCAATTTCGGCCTATTTTGATGCCCAAGACAAATCCTTTTTTAGACGGTATTAATAAGTTATTTGACAGATGTAATAGGTTTAATGGAGAATACATTGAAAAGGAAAAATAGTTTAATGTTTCATTTCATTATCCTTCCCTGTCACTTTGCGAACTTTTTGACCTCCCCTCGTATGAGGAAGCTTTTTATTGGAATATAAATTTTAATATAGTAATCTAGATTGTAAATGTAGCTGTAAGCTCCCCAAATAAAATAAAATAAAATAAAATAAATAAAATATTTATTTTAGAGTGACAACAAATTACGATTCAGACGTAATGGGAAATAAAACCAAGCTATAATGATTTCTTATATTTACGCGAAGACTACACATTAAATGAAAGTAATTTTTACGGATTCTATCGCGTTTAATTTAACTTTTTTGATTCCAGACGTTTTGGGTGCTTTACAGCACCCATGGTCACGGGACCCTGGTCACGGGACCATGGGTGCTGTAATGAATCAAAAAAGTTAAATTAAACGCGATAGAATCCTTAAAAATTATGTTCATTAAACATACATAAACACTCACGCCTGTCACCCAGAGGGGTAGGCAGAGACTACGGACTTCCATTTGGCACGATCCTGGCACACCTCTCTCGCCTCCTTTACATCCATATATCTACGCATACACGCACGTCGGTTAGGTACTCTAATCTGGCCCATTTTAATATATCGCCAATTTGGTCGATAAACCTTCGTCTAGGGCGTCCTTTCCGACTCTGCCGTTCACTTCTGCAGCATAAATTTGCTTTGTCACTCTTTCTTCGTTCATTCTTTCTACATGACCAAACCACCGAAGCATTCCTTTCTTAATCCTGGTCACAACGTCATCTTGCAAACCACACTTTTCTCTTATCACACTATTTCTCACCCTGTCATTCAGATTCAGCCCTAGCATACTCCTTAATGACCGCATTTCTACAGCATTTATTCTACTCTCATGCTTCTTCTGCCACACCCAACTTTCACTACCATACATTAAAGTAGGGACTAACATAGCATTATGAATTGCCAAACGTGCCTTTTGACACATTTGACTCCTCACAATAGCGTGTAGAGCCCCATTCACTCTATTTCCTGCGTTCACTCGTCGTTCTATATCCTTATCATATCTACCATCCTGCTAAATAAACATCCCAAATATACAAACTCATCCACTTGCTCAATCAACTCCTTCTATTCTTATTTCACATAACGTTTTACTTTCTTCTCTTTCAAAACCATCACTTTCGTTTTACTTGCGTTCACTTTCATACCCTTTCTTTAATGACCAGTTCATTAATGTAACCATCATTTGCAACTCGGCCGCCGACGATGCAAATATGATTTGATCATCGGCGTACAAAAGGCATTTGACGATTAACTCACCCATTCTCAACCCATATTCTTGTTCTTGTGAACCTCAATTTCAAAGTTTGCAAACAACTGTCCATAAATAGATTAAACAGCCACGGAGAAGCTACACAACCCTGTCTGACACCTTTTTGGACGCCAAACCAGTTCGAGTAGACCCCGTTGATCCTGACACAAGCACTAGAGTCCCTATAAAGAGACCTTAATGCCTGTGTATCAAACCAGCGCTCAAACCAAATGAGTTCAGTGTTTGCCATAACATATTCCTGTCCACTCTGTCATAAGCCTTTTCCATGTCCATGAACGCACAAAAAACTTTCTGGTTTTTGGCCAAAAACTTCTCCGCAATCATGCGCATGGAAAAGACTTGATCCGTACACCCCATCCCCTTTCTAAATCCAGCTTGCACATCCCAAATTTTTCCATCAGTTTCTTCCATAACTCTTTCAATTAACACCTTAGCATACAGTTTACCCACAATGCTAAGCAAGCTGATACCACAGTAGTTTTACAGTCCTGCTGTGACCCTTTTCCTTATATATTGGGACTATAACGGCTGCACCAGTCTTCCGGTACCCGCTTCAGTTCCCAACATAAATTAAACAAGGTGTACAGCAGGCCTGCCACCTCCCTCTCCAGCCCTTAGCATTTGAGTGATACTCTATCATATCCGCCTGCCTTACCTGCTTTCATGCTTTTCATTGCTTTCATTATTTCATCTACACTTATCTCCCTACCTCTCTCCACTTCTTTCGAAATTTCTATTTCACTTAATTCAGACGACTCTTCACTCATAAACACGCTTTCAAAGTATTCCTTCCATCTCTTTAAACTCGAAGCTTCATCATTCAGCATACAGCCATTCTCGTCTCGTATAGCATTCATTCTAGGCTGTTTTGAATTTCCCCTGGCAGTTCTTACGAGTTTCCAGAACATTTTAATATTTGCCTGGAAGTTATCAGATATCCTTCTATCATTCTTATCCGTTCTTTCTTGCTTTTTCCTTTCAACAACTTCTTTTACTCTCTTATTTATAAGTCTAAAGTCTGCCTTTTTTCTTTCAATCTCATCATTCATACCGCCAGAATTACCAGCTTTGGTTGCCAGTAAATCTAGCCATGCTCTCTTCTTTGCTTCAACTTCCATCCGTACCTCATCATCCCACCACAACGTATTATTTTCCTTTCATTCGTTCTCTTACTTACACCACATACTTCGGTGGCTGCATCCACTAAAACTTTCTTAACATTATTCCATACAGTCTTCAGGTCTAAATCATTCATACATATTTCATTCAAAACACTAATATTCTCTCTCAGTCTACATTTATACTTTTCACATCTTCATCTTGTAACCTCTCTATTCTTATACGCTGTAACGCAGTGGTAGACACAGATGTCCGATGCCGCCAACGCTTGAATAGACCATTAATTCGACATAAGACCAAGTAATGATCCGTCCCAACGTTGGACCCCCGGTAAACCCTTGTATCTACCACTGCGCTCCGCATTCTTTCATCCACAATTATGAAATCTATCATGCTTCTATCATCACCTCTTTCCCATGTATACATGTGAATCCTTTTATGGCGAGAGGTCAAGTTAAGAAGATCATTTGTTTCCCAGGATGTAGACGACGTTTATTAAAGAGATCTGAGTATACGCAAACAATCAGGGGATGGGACATTTATGAAAAGACTATCAACGTCTAAAGATAACTGTATGAATTTAGGAGGAATACGAATATCTTTAATTTTGGATACGAGATCTAAACTATTTTTAAGGCTGTAAGTTGGGTTGAAACTAGATTTCTCCCGAAGGAGGAAGTTTAATTTTTAGCAAGGAAATAGCTGGTGCACCTATAAGAGACAACTGGACGAATAGGAACATGTTCTTTATGTATTTTGGGTAACCCATAAAATGGGTGCTTGAGATTCATTCGAACAAGATTGCTCGAGACAAGTTGTGATCGGGAAAAACATATGATGACTGTTGTATACACTTTAATATCCGAAGTAAGTTTTTGGTTGGTCAGACTCAATAACTCAACGTCTTCTCCTTGAATAACATCGTTAACCAGTTAATAGCAGTAAATGACTCTGTCTATGAGAGGAAATAAAACTAAAAAATAAATAACAGTCATAGTACAACTTAAATCTGTATAAGTGACAGAATATCGCCATTTTACATGCGCTGCGTGTTTATATTGTGTTATTGAAACAAATTAATTTGTTATCAATATGTGGAAAAGATTTGGTGCAGTAAAAGACCACGTAAAATCTAAATTAAATTTATCCAACACTGTTCCTAAGACAAGATTTTTCATCTTTTATACGCATATCTAAAGAGTTATATGTTATGTTGAAAAACTACTATACAGCGTAAATAATAAAATATCCTATTATAGAACTGATTACATCATCGTTGGAGCCACACGCTAGTGTGAGTAACGATCCAAGAGCGAGTCTTATCCGACACTATTCGATGATATCCGGACGTCAGTCTGAGCGAGATTAGAATGGCTCTCCAGCACCTTAAAACGAGCCGTATATATATATATATAGAATAATATGACCTCATTCGGTAAAGTCGTCCTGCACACGATCACTAACGGACTCTCTTATACGTGGTAGAGCCATGCTGGTAACTATATTATGGTTGTAGCACGGTGGTCGGCTCGACCGAAGAAGGACCACGCTCTCACAGAATCATCATTCATCATTACATTCCTTCACAAGTCCACTGCTGAACATACGCCTCCCCCAAGTTATGCCACAAAGCACGGTCCTGAGCCACCTGCATCCATCGACTGCCTACATGTCTTACCAGGTCGTCACTCCATCTAGTAGGTGGTCGCCCTACACTTCGCCTACTGGTACGAGGCTGCCATTCGAGAACCTTTTTTCCCCATCGGTTGTCGGTTCTTTGAGATATACGTGGTAGAGCCATGCTGCAGCTATATTAGTAGTATAGCTGTAGCACGAACGGGTCGGCTCGACCGGGGAAGGACCACGCTCTCACAGAATACCAGCGTAATTTACCAGCGTATTTGGAATTACAGCGGAGCTTCTGAAAGCGGTGGAAAACCGGTACTTGAAGTCCTTCAGAAGCTCTTTAATTCCGTCCTACATGTGGCATTACACCGGAGGCGTGGAGCAGAAGTGCGGTGGTCTTGTTCTTCAAGAAAGGCGACAACGCTCTTTGAAGAACTACAGACCGATTTCCTTCTGAGCCGCGTCTACGTGCTGTTTTCGAGAGTCATTACGAATCGTCTCACGCAGACTCGACGACTTCCAGTCTCCCGAACAAGCCGGTTTGAAAGGCTTTAGCACCATAGACCACAAATTCGGCAAATTGTACAGAAGTCCGAGGAGTACAATTTGCCACTATATCTGGCGTATGTGGACTGCGAGAAAGTTTTGATTCCGTCGAAATTTGGGCGGTGCTGCAGTCCCTTCAGCGGTGCATGACTGTCGGTATATCGAAGTGCTGAAGTGCTTGTACAGTAGGGCTACGATGGCTATCCGAGTACAGAACAGAGTACGAAACCTATCCAACTGCAGAGAGGTGTAAGACAGGTGACGTTATATCCCCGAAACTCTTCACGGCTGCATTGGAAGACGCTTTCAAGCTTCTGGACTGGAAAGACGGTATTAACATCAATGGCGAGTACATCACTCACCTTCGATTTGCCGACGATATAGTCCTTATGGCAGAATCGCTGGGGGACCTAAGCACTATGCTCAATGACCTCAGTAGTGTCTCCCAACGGATAGGTCTTAAGATGAACGCGGACAAAACAAAAATCATGTTTAATGTCCATGTCACACTTATGCCGGTAGTTGTTGGGAGCACTCAGCTCGAAGTTGTTGACGAGTATGTTTACCTGGGACAAATAGTCCGACTAGGTAAGTCCAACGTCGATCGAGAGGTCAATCGACAGATTCAACTCGGCTGGGCAGCGTTCGGGAAATTACGCACATCTTCTCGTCAGGTATACCTCAAAACTTGAAAACGAGGCTGTACAACCAGTGCGTGTTGCCAGTGATGACCTACGGAACTGGAGAGTGGTCCTTCACTGCTGGCCGGATGAGGAAGCTCAAGGTCGCTCAGCGAGCTATGGATAGGCTATGCTCGAGTCTCACCGTGATAAACTTAGAAATGAGGATATCCGCAGTAGAACCAGAGTGACTGACATAGCCCAACGGATTAGTAAGCTGAAGTGGCAATGGGCCGGCCATATAGCTCGAAGAACCGACAACCGATGGGGAAAAAGGTTCGAGTGGCGGCCTCGTACCGGCAGGTAGGAGTGTAGGCGTCCCCACTAGATGGAGTGACGACCTGGTAAGACATGCAGGAAGTTGATGGATGCAGGTGGCTGAGGACCGTGCTTTGTGGCATTTTTTGGGGAGGCCTATGTTCAGCAGTGGACTTGTGAAGGGCTGTAATGATGATGATGATGATGATGATGAGAACTGATTAAAACCAATGACTGCATTATATAATCCATAACATACATAGTACAGCTACTAAGACTATATAATATTTTTTTATTCTACCTATACAACCGATATTTAGTTACCGTATTTAGTATATTGTCCTTGTATTATTTTGTTATTTTGCTGGCACGGCAATTTTTCGTTAGAAAACATATACAATTTTACCGTAAATCTAATTTTGCAAGTCCAATTCACCAATTCTCATCGTCAAAACTCAACTCGAACCGAATATAATATTAATATATTAAATATGTACATTATGCATTAAATGTCGCCATCATTCAATTTCTTTTGTTTTATATTCATTTCTAATCCCATTCAAAACCAATTTACGAGTAGAACGTTTGTCTTTATAAGTTACTTATAAGACAATATTTGATGTAATAGTTTTTGCACACCAAATAACAGCTGTAATACAGCAGTTATACAGCCCTTTTAGGCTTGTACAACTACTGTACAGCGCTACTAACGCATAAATCTGCATAATTTGTGCCAATTTTAATTATAACAACTGTATAAGCGCTTATACAGCTATATACAGCCAGAAAATACAGCCTCTAGTATAAAACGAACTTCAATACAGCTCGTATACAGCTTGCATACTGCTTGGTCGGTTCTTCGAGCTATATGATTGGCCCATTGCCACCAGCTTACTAATCGTCGGTCACCTGGTTCTACTGCGGATATCCTCATTTCTAATTTTATCACACAGAGAAACCCGAGCATAGCCCTCTCTATAGCTCGCTGAGCGAGCTTGGGCTTCCTCATACGACCAGCAGTGAAGGACCACTTCTCAGATCCATAAGTCATCACTGGCAACACGCAAATTGCACGCACAACATGAAATTTAGGGCGCGTTTCCAACCCTAAAAATGTAATTATCCCAGATTAAAACCATTCCAGAGTTAAATCGCTCGAAACTGACAAAGAGATTTCAAAGCTTAACAACATCATTATGTTAAATGTCTAAAGCCTCCGGATTAGACGTCAGAAATTTCTGACTTTAATTAGGTAGTCTTAATTTAGTAACACTAAATACGAACGTTTTATCCTTTCTTGTCAAGTGGATATCCGGGCGGCACTTATTACGTATAGATATTTATCATTACAGCCTATTAAAAGTCCACTGCTAACATAGGTATCTGCCATAGATCATCTCATAGGAGGAATATTTTTCCATAGTTGCCAAGCTAGGCAGGCGGGTTGACAACCGCATAAAACAAACAACAAACGTATTCCTCTGGTTTTTCCTGATAATGATACTAGAGCAAATATCTTTAGATATAGTCTGATCGCTTATATAAGGTCGCCTTTGTGTCGCACCGCCTTTGTTTACACCCGAAGGAAAATTCGGCATTGTAAAAGCGCCGTAGTGAAAGGTGAAAGGTTATTTGCTACCTAACTTTTTTACTATTTATATTCGTATTTTTTTAATATAAACCTAAGAATAAAATAGTATTCTATTTTGTTCTTAGAACAAAAAAACGTTTATTTAACAAATACAGTAAAAATTATAAAACAAAAGCAAAATAATAAGTGCGCCTCCGGGCGTACCGATACTGCCATGTCGTATGTTTTGGTTTCATTTATATAAATTAATTATTTTAAAAACTAAGAGCCTTTAATTGACTTGTTTTATATACAGACACATTCATAAACCCTCTTATATTGTTCTTGAAAAAGATCTAATTGTACCAGTTCTGAAGGAGGAAGTAGGGGGAATACGAGATGAATATTTCATAAATTTTTCATAAGTATTATTAGTCTAAGCTACAGTTGTCTCTCTCGGTTGTCTGGATCGGTCGTTTGAGCACATCGTGACAGCAATAGATCGATAAAAACCTACTCTTCAAATTTATAGTAGCATATCCTCTTAATGTAGATAAACAAAATTTTATTTTATTTGGTTTTAGGTAAGTGATAAAATCTAGTGGCGTATGGTGATGCCATTAAAGAATCATCCCATATTTTCCCATAGGTGTTGTAAGAGGAGACGATGGGAAATGTCAGAAAATGGAATACCCAAACTGGCGACAGAGTGAAGCGTTCAAAGCTTAAAATGGGAGACCGAAGAAGAAATAATTGGCATGATGGGATCCATTTTTCCGTTTCCACAAATTCGCATTTTCAACTTAGGGTAAGTTCTTTTATAGAATAAGGGTGAATCCTGAGCACACGATCCACCTGAAGTAAATGAAGTGGCCCATAAACACCTATATCTATCCTCGATAATGAATCAAAATGTAGATGTGTTGTCAACCCTGAGGACTGAGATAGAATGTCTCGTTACCAGGTTAAAGTTTCCGGTTGACCTCACCCACCATAAGAAACACAGCGCCATTAGACTGCTATTCTACTACATAAAAATAGCAATGTGGCTATCATCATCATCATCATTACAGCCCTTCACAAGTCCACTGCTGAACATAGGCCTCCCCAGAAATGCCACAGCACGGTCCTGAGCCACCCGCATCCATCGACTTCCTGCATGTCTTACCAGGTCGTCACTCCATCTAGTGGGATGCCCTACACTTCGTCCGCCGGTACGAGGCCGCCACTCGAGAACCTTTTTTCCCCATCGGTTGTCGGTTCTTCTAGCTATATGGCCGGCCCATTGCCACTTAGCTTACTAATCTGTTGGGCTATGTCGGTATTACTCTGGTTCTACTGCGGATATCCTCATTTCTAAGTTTATCACGCAGTGAGACCGAGCATAGCCTATCCATAGCTCGCTGAGCGACCTTGAGCTCCTCATCCGGCCAGCAGTGGGACCACGTCTCAGTTCCGTAGGTCATCACTGGCAACACGCACTGGTTGTACAGCCTCGTTTTCAAGTTTGAGGTATACCTGACGAGAAGATGTGCCGTAATTTCCGGAACGCTGCCCAGCCGAGTTGAATCCGTCGATTGACCTCTCGGTCGAAGTTGGACTTACCAGTCGGACTATTTGTCCCAGGTAAACATATTCGTCAACAACTTCGGAGCTTAGTTCCAACAACTACCGGCATGGGTGTGACATGGACATTAAACATGATCTTTGTTTTGTCCATGTTCATCTTAAGACCTATCCGTTGGGAGGCACTATTGAGGTCATTGAGCATAGTGCTTAGGTCTCCAGCGATTCTGCCATAAGGACTATATCGTCGGCAAATCGAAGGTGAGTGATGTACCGCCATTGATGTTAATGCCGTTCCTTTCCAGTCAGAAGCTTGAAAACGTCTTCCAATGCAGCGGTGAAGAGTTTCGGGATAACCGTAGCCAGGAATAGCGGGGCCGCAGGGACTGGGGCCGTCTCTTCTAACTTTCTTCATTGGGGATATGCCGTAGCTGCCACGCTTGGAGCGGGTTGGCAACGCAGTTTTTATTGTTATTTGCTGTTATCAGAAAGATGCTGCTGCCCATCTTCTGCCTCAGTTTCCCTCTGTCGCCTCTTACGACACCCACGGGAAGATATGGGGTAGTGGGTATTCTAACCCGCCACTACACGGGGTGGCTATAGTACGTTGAAATACTCTCAAGCAAGTGCTTCTAGGCAAGCACTGTCTTAAGCGGCAAAATAGGCAAGAGATTTTTATTGCTTATATTTTTATTGGTGTACACGCACAAACACGTACAGTCGTTGGTCGGTTGTGTCGGATTGCCGTCCCATCGGAATATGAGAGTACTCTGCGCTGAGATAGCTTCTCGCCGTTGAAACTGGCTATTGTGGCAGAAATTAAGTCAGGAGGATATAATTATAAGTGTAGAATATATACAGAATGTATATTTTTCTTCATTAAAGGCAATTTATATACACTAATTGCACACAAACAAACATTCTGAACCGGATCTATTTAGTTGTAGGCCATGCAAATACTTCTCCAGATATTTTTTTTTATTTTTGATTAGCTACTGCTACCGAGCATTAAAAATTTTAAGAATTTAGTTCCTAAATGTTCGAACGCAGTACATAAAACGTTACGCCTTCTGGAAGTAATAAATCAAATTGAAAGAGCTATCCTGCCCTCTCTGTTGCTACAATTTTGTATTCATTTAAATGTCAGTTTTTCATCGCCCCTTGTTTAAGAAAAGCGTAGGAAACTTTTATTAAAATTATTTTGAGTTAAAATAAATTATAATTATGACTAAAATTAGTCGTAGTTTCGTATTTAGGTGATCAATCCAAGTTCTTTCGTTTTAACTTTAGCACAAACGCACCATTTTTTTAATTTTTTTAACCTTATCTTATCTAAATCGTACTACAGTTTCCTAAATTAAAACAATATATGAATAGTGAAGATAATGATGATGAATCCAATCCAAATTACCTTTTCAATAGAAACATGTATTATTAATTGAAAATAAAACATATAGATTTTTTTTATGAATCAGACATAAGATTTTTAATATATAATATTATATTCATTTGATGGCATACGAGTATTTTCCTGAAATTGCATGACATCTTTAGCTGACTCATGCCCTCAACTTTTAGCTCCCTCTTATTCCTGCTAAGGGTTTGAAACCGTGGTAGCTGAGGTAATAAGCACTTTCATTCGAGTTTGATTTTCGCCGTTACCACCGAAATTATTACCGGAAAATTTACGTGCTAAATTAATACGCGCTTGAAGTAAAACATCATGAGGAAACCTGCATGTCTGAACATTTTTAAAGAAGAATACTTTCTCTGAAGTTAAAAGAAACCAATCTGCATTAGGACAGGATAGGGGGTGGGCTCTTCCCAGATCCAAAAACCGACTTATTAGCTTATAACAACTTGTTAATATTTCAACCAAAAATTACATTATTTTACTGGTGTTAGAACTCCTTTTCTGTCTAAAGAACCGTCTGGGTAAATACCATCATCTTAGCGCTGTTAGCGGCAGTATTTCTGCAGTGCTATATAGCAGTGCTTGCACTGCTGTGTGTCAGTTTGAAGGATATATTTACGTGGTAGAGCCATGCTGCAGCTATATTACTGGTATAGTTGTAGCACGAATGGGTCGGCTCGACCGGGGAAGACCACGCTCTCACAGAATATCAGCGTAAAATAGCAACAACGCTGTTGTATGGTGAGTGTAGAGAACCGAGACCCTTTTTTACTGGAAACGAGGCATTCCATCTTAGTCCTCACGGGTGACAACGCATCTGCATTTTGATTCGTTATCGAGGATAGATGTAGATGTCTATGGGCCACAGCAACCACTTACCATCAGGTGGACTGTGTGCTCGTTTGTCACCCTCATCCTATAAAAAATAAAATAAAATAAAGAGCCAGAATACAGGCTGTGAGGTATTTCATATTAGTCCTCAGAGGTGACAACACAACTGTAGCCTTATTTGTTGGCAGTTTGTTACAGGTGCCCATGAGTTGTGCTGTGTTCATAGAATAGAGTAGTCACTTACCATCGGGTGAACCGTAAGTTCGTTTGCCACTTCAGTTTTATAGAGAACCGGTATAAGTATAGGCTGTGGGCATTCCATCTTACTTCTCAGAGGTGACAACGCAACTGCACCCTTCCTTGTGTGAAGTTGTCTGCAGCCTATTGTATGAATACGGAATTAATAAATGAATGCAACTCTTGGCTGTTTCACGCTGGTATTCTGGTATTCTGGTTTTTCAACATTAACGCCCTTCGGGTCATTCGTGCTAGAGCATAACATCCTTTACCACCTTCTATTATGGATAAAAAGCTCTTTTAAATTATATCTTCTTCTTTTATCTTTGGATATTTTATCCAGGATTTGCCTTAATTCTCACGCTTGACAGGCGAAATGGCGATCGCAGTACCAGAAGCCTTGGACCTTTGATGCTGCCGGTCGCCGGTCTACATATTTTACATCTGGTATTAGCGAAATAGTTATTCCGCCATCATAGCAAGTCATAAGATTTTTCTGGAATTTCCCATAGTCACCTCTTACAATATCCACGAAACGAAATATTTTGAGGAATTTTCTTACGGCGCCACCCGAGACTGCACAACAAAATATAAACCATGTCCTTGTTGCCAAGGTCCCGTATAAAATTACAGTAAAGTAAGTGAAGTTACAGCGTCCCACTACGGGGCACAGGCCTTCTTTGACTTTTGATAGGGTTTTAGCACAAAGAAATGTCTTACACGCTGCTCCAATGCTTGTTGGCAGATTCGACATCATGTTTTTGAAACCTTTTTTTTGTAATAATCAGGCTCACGATGTTTTTTTCCACCATTGACCACATGGTAAATCAGCAATAAACACTACAAATATAGTGCTCGTCTTGAATATCATAATACTACGGTACACAAACAAATAAGACGTATACGTTTATAGAGAAAAACAAATTTGTAGCCATAGTTTACTTTTATATCCGCTCTATCTGAAACCGTATGGTTATTGGATTAACATATAATCTTAGATATATTGATTCCTTTCTATGAACATATTGAATTAAAATTAAAACCAAAATAAATTGTTCAATTGGCGTGTAAGACAACACTCTTAAGCATTTTTTAATATAAAAAGTTATATGAAAGTATTTAATATAAATATGTAACGGTCATATTTAAAAATTCAAACACCCTTTTTTCTAATAAAAAGTATATTTATTTAATCTTAACCCTAATATTTACCCTCATTTTCTTTACATTTCTGTCAACTCGAGGGATGATTATTTTTATGCCTTCGCGATAGATCTCTGGCTATATGGACTTTTCAAAGTCTATGAAGAAATTTTGTACGGCTTCCTGAGAACAATTTTTTTTGTAGTATATACAAACATACATAAACATTCACGCCCGTCACCCAAAAGGGTAGGCAGAGACAACGGACTTCCATTTGGCACAATCCTGACACAACTCTCTCGCCCCCCTTTACATCCATATACGAGTACCTACGCATACATGCGATTAAGGGTACTCTTAATTTGGCTCATGTTTAATATATCGCCAATTTGCTCGATTTGTAGCAGCATTAAGCTGCTATTTACCGCTGATATTCTATAAGAGTGGGGTCGTTCCACGTTGGAGGCGATCCATTCGTGCTTCAACCATAATATAGCTGCAGCATGGTTGTTCCAAATATAACACAAAAAGGTTCAAAATGGTTGAATATAGTCCATAAATTAATTTGCTGGTATGTTGTTCTTAATAGTCGGTAGTGACAGTGTAAGAAAATCTATAACTCCGTCCTTTCCGCGCCTGTCTTCATTTCGATATGAACAAAACGGGGAGAAAATATCACAAAAAGGAAAATTTTTTAGATATTTTTTTATGTGAAATTAAGTTTGATTTTTGCTTGTAAATATTTTGCGGAACATTTTCTTCTAAAATATCAACAAGGGTTCACTTATTAAAATGATGCCAAACTGTCCAACTAATCTAGCTAACGGTCAAACTACTGTAAAGATTTCATCGTTGTTTTGTAAATTCAGTAGGATTTTCAAATACCTAACTTTTCAAACATGTTCATTTATTTACATACATTCATTCATTCTTTCTTTCATTCATTAATTACAGCCTATCAAAGTCATAACATAGGTGTCTCCTTAGATATCCACTTAAGAGGGATAATTGCCATGTTTGCCACGCTTGGTAGACGGGTTAGCAACCGCAGTTTCTTATTTTCTAGTTCTGATTAGGAAGACGCTGCGAACCATCTTCTGGATTGTTTTTATCTGTCGCCTTTTGCGATACCCACGGAACGATATGCTCGGAGTTTCTCTGCGTGATAAACTTAGAAATGAGGATATCCGCAGTAGAACCAGAGTGACCGACATAGCCCAACGGATTAGTAAGCTGAAGTGGCAATGGGCCGGCCATATAGATGGAAGAACCGGCAACCGATGGGGAAAAAAGGTTCTCGACTGGTGGCCTCGTACCGGCGGATGAAGTGTAGGGCGTCCCCCCACTAGATGGAATGACGACCTGGTAAGACATGGAGGAAGTCGATGGATGCAGTTGGCTCAGGACCGTGCTTTGTGGCATTCCTTGGGGGAGGCCTATGTTCAGCAGTGGACTTGTGAAGAGCTGTAATGATGATGAATGATGATTAAACGTATTCTCCTATTGTATGAACTATTAAATATTAACAAATTGAGCCAGTAAATATGTCTTCCTAATGTAAAAAATTAAAAGTATCCATTATCATCAGTTGCTCTCATTGTATAAATAGATATTAGTCTCATTGTAATATTATATATAGTCCGGGCTTGAGTTAATATCCCTGTTGATGGAAGTAATTATCTTAATACAGGCTCGGTAACATATGGACGAATATTTCTCTTAAGCTTTTGAAAAGAAAAAAGAAAACAATGGGACCTACAAAGAATAGTACTTCAACGCTAGTAGGGGCAGCAATAGCTCCGTGCTTCAAATCCTTCTGTCAAAGTAACTGGTTTTCAAATGTGAATATATTACAGCTTTCTTTTCATCGCATCGTACATAAAATATAGGAACAGAAATAATTAAGTGATTTTCCAGTCGTGATTATTTAAGTTTTTATGGCGTGTGAGTGAAAAATTCTTTATCTTCTTTATCAGTTAGTACAAGTCCACCGCTGAACACTACTCTCTTTCGTCGTGAGGAGAATTTGCCTTAATCATCACTCTTGTCGAGTAGATTGACCATTGCAGCACCAGATGTCTTGAATCCTCTTGCTCCTGTCGCTAGTATTAGTATTTTACCCCTGGAATAATCGAAATATTGTATCGCCACCTATCGGAAGCTATTAGTTTTTTTTAAACATTGTTCTCGAAAATCAAAATTTATAGCTTTGTCACCTCTCAGGAATGAGATGACATTCTACGTTGCTAGTGAAAGGGGTCCCTAGTTTAAGTCACTCACCATAAAAAATAAAGTAGGATAATGCTGCTAATTTACATTGGTATTCTGTGATAGTGTGGTTCTTCCCGTTAGAAACGACCTATTCTTTCTGCGTTCAGCGTGGCTCCATTACGTAAAAAGGTGGCCATTAAATAAGTAGATTTATAACTACATTAAAGAATATTGCTTCCAATGGACTATTAATATCATGGCTCGAGTAAATTCCATTATGTTACGGACCAGAATAATATACACTGATTTCAGTGTATATTATTCTGAAGGATTAAGACTTTTTAAATTTACTTGCAAAGTAGTTTGACGAAATACATTAATATATTCGTAGACAAACGGCAGGGGTCGGCAAAGTCCAAAAAAAATTAATACAAATTGGCATTGTGTGGTATATTTGCTTGATCCAAATCGAGCTTATCAATCAATCCCCTCTATAACTCAAAACTATTAAATGTTCATGCTTTTTATTTTGCATATCATCAAATCTAACTTAGAATCCAAAATTTGATAAATAAACATAAGAATCTTGGTCTGAAAAGTGCCAATTTGTAATGGTTTTAATTAAATGATTCACTCATCAAAAATCTGATGACTTGGGAAATATTTTAAATTAAGAAAATAAAACAGTGAAGCGTAAACGCAACATAACATATTGAAAATCATGCATTTATTTAAGATTAACAAAAGTATAACAATTTCTAAAATCAATCGTTATCCACCAAATACATAAAAGTGAAGAATGGGCCAAATCCGATACAAATGACCGAGGTTGTTGGCTTCGTCGATAAAATAGTTGAGATCTGAACTATATAACTTTTTAGATCTCAACTTTTTTATCTGTTATTCTAATGAGCTATTATTTAACTGCTATAGAGTAGTTCTTATTTAAGGAACTCATATAGAGCAGTTCCTTAAATAACAGCTAATTAGAATTTACAACGATGTTCAGTTAACTTAAAATAAAATTTAAATAAAGTGTTAATTCCAAAATTCAATTTGAAAAAAAAAATTTAAATGCAGGAGTGTACAAGCTTAATTGTGAATATCAAGCTAAAAGAAGAATTTACAGAAATAAAGTAATTAATTAGAATCATTATAATATTTTACAAGAAATGAAGTAATAAAACCGCAACAGTCCATACAGCACAAGGTTCCACTTAATCACATGGAAAGTCATACCTAATTAGAAATTTAGATTATTACTTTCATAGAAGTACAATCGGTACGAGTATTATAGTATATATACAGTAATCTCATTCATTCATTACAGCCCTTCACAAGTCCACTGAACATAGGCTCTCCCCAGAATGCCACAAAGCACGGTCCTGACACCTGCATCCATTGACTTCCTGCATGTCTTACCAGGTCGTCACTCCATCTAGTGGGGACGCCCACACTTCGCCTGCCGGTACGAGGCTGCCACTCGAGAACCTTTCTTCCCATCGTTGTCGGTTCCTCGAGCTATATGGCCGGCCCATTGCCACTT
The DNA here is from genome assembly GCA_029286625.1 of Parnassius orleans. Lineage (NCBI taxonomy): Eukaryota > Metazoa > Arthropoda > Insecta > Lepidoptera > Papilionidae > Parnassius > Parnassius orleans. The sequence goes on along the minus strand of JAGSMP010001283.1, from coordinate 74,333 downwards.
CAGCTTACTAATCCTTTGAGCTATGTCGGTTACTCTGGTTCTACTGCGGATATCCTCATTTCTAAGTTTATCACGCAGAGAAACCCGAGCATAGCCCTCTCCATAGCTCCGCGACCTTGAGCTTCCTCATACGGCCAGCAGTGAAGGACCACGTCTCAGTTCCGTATGTCATCACTGGCAACACGCACTGGTTGTACAATTTAGTTTTGAAGTTTTGAGGGATGCCTGACGAGAAGATGGGTCGTAATCTCCCGAACGCTGCCCAGCCGAGTTGAATCCGTCGATTGACCTCTCGGTCGAAGTTGGACTTACCTAGTCGGACTATTTGTCCCAGGTAAACATATTCGTCAACAACTTCGAGCTTAGTGCTCCCAACAACTACCGGTGTGACATGGACATTAAACATGATTTTTGTTTTGTCCATGTTCATCTTGAGACCTATCCGTTGGGAGACACTATTGAGGTCATTGAGCATAGTGCTTAGGTCCTCCAGCGATTCTGCCATAAGGACTATATCGTCGGCAAATCGAAGGTGAGTGATGTATTCGCCATTGATGTTAATACTGTATCCTTTCCAGTCCAGTAACTTGAAAACGTCTTCCAATGCAGCGGTGAAGAGTTTCGGGATATTACGTCACCCTGTCTTACACCTCTCTGCAGTTGGATAGGTTTCGTACTCTGGTTCTGCTACTCGGATAGCCATCGTAGCCCTACTGTGCAAACACTTCAGCACTTCGATATACCGACAGTCCACTTGGCACCGCTGAAGGGACTGCAGCGCCCAAATTTCGACGAATCAGGCTTCTCATAGTCCACATACGCAGGCAAAGTGGCAGATTGTACTCGTCGGTCTTCTGTAATTTGCCGAAGGGTATGTATGGTCTATGGTGCTAAAGCCTTTTCGGAAACCAGCTTGTTCGAGGCTGGAAGTCGTCGAGTCTGCATGCGAGACGATTCGTAATGACTCGAAACAGCACGTAGACGCGGCTCAGAAGGAAATCGGTCTGTAGTTCTTCAAGAGAGCGTTGTCGCCTTTCTTGAAGAACAAGACCACCGCACTTCTGCTCCACGCCTCCGGTGTAATGCCACCATGGAGGACGGAATTAAAGAGCTTCTGAAGGACTTTAGTACCGGTTTTCCACCCGCTTTCAGAAGCTCTGCTCTAATTCCATCCCTGCTGGGGCCTTGCCGTTTTAAGGTGCTGGAGAGCCATTCTAATCTCGCTCAGACTGACGTCCGATATCATCGGAATAGTGTCGGATAAGACTTGCTCTTGGATCGTTACTCACACTTGCGCGTGGCTCCAACGACGACGTGTACAGCTGCCCATAGAACCTCTCAATCTCACTCAAAATCTCAGGTGTCCGGAAACGATGCCGCTACAATCGGTCTTCAGCTTCGACAGTTGGCTCTTTCTGGCAGACAGATCTCTGTAAAGACTTTGAGCCCTGGTTCCGCTCGATCGCTTCTTCAATACGAGCTGTATTGAAGTTGCAAGTCCCGCCGCATGCATTTGGAGATCTGTCTGTTTAGTTGTGTATGCTGTCAAATCTGCTGAAGACTGCAGCTCCATCTCCCGCCTAACAACCATGAGATTAAGAGTGTGATCGGAGAGTTTTGTGTTCTTCTGCGACGGTTTTACAGAACTTAGCCCGACCGCATGGACAGTTTCCACAAGCTTATCATTCATATCGTCCACTTTATTGCAAAATTCTAGGCACTGAAAACGATTTTGTAACTCGAGCTGAAAGTTTTCGGGACTTTGGATTAGAGCACGAGGGGACGGAACGTTGACTTCATTAGACGTGACTCTCCAACAACGTTTAGGTTCAGTGTGCTCTCACCATTCGGTGATCGCTGCCAGTTTTCACCCTCGCGATCACTGAGACATCACTGAACAGTTGTCGTCTGGTCGTCATAATGAAGTCAATCTCATTTTTGTCGAACCGTCGGGGCTCGACCAGGTCCACTTTCTTTGGGGCCGCTTTTAAGAAAGTTCATCATAGTCCCTCTTTCTCCATAAAGTCGGCCAGCTGCTGGCCTTTGGGTCTGTTGCCCTATTCCGAATTTCCTACTTTCAGCTCACTCTTCTTGTGCCTAGTTTTGCGTTGAAGTCTCCATTAACGCCGTATAGTGGGTTTTGGAGGAATGCATGGCTCTAGAGATATCCTCATACATTTCCTCCACCTCCTCATCGGGGTGTGCCAGTTGGTGCGTAAACCTGTATGACCTTCAGCGAATACCGTTTGGTGATTCTGAGTATAAGTACGCAACCCTCGTCGACACACTCCCGATCTTTTACAACGTTGTTAATGAGAGACTTGTGGACGATAAATCCGACACCTCCTTGGGACAGATGGTCGCCCTCCGGTGATAGAATAAGTTGCCGGATTCGAGGATTACCGTGTCCTCCCCCTCTCTTCGGACCTCGGATAGTCCTATTATATTCCATCGTAACTTATCTATCTCTTCTTCCAGCTCCAAGATCTTCTCGTCAGTCCTCAGGGTGCGTGCGTTATATGTTGCCGTAATATAATGCCGTTTACAGTAATCTATGACTAGTATATTGACACCATGATTTTGACATTCTTAATTTTCGTTCCAAATTTAAATTTTATATTTTCATCATCAAATTCGTTCAAATAAAAGTCAGAAAGGATTTATTGCATAAAACAAAAGTAATATAATCATTTGTAAAAGACATATCAGTTACAAGTCAATGAATAAAATTAGTATTCTGGCCCATGGCACTGGCACCGTTAAATCCTGTTTTTTTTTTTATAGGATAGGGTGACAAACGAGCATACAGTCCACCTGATGGTAAGTGGTTGCTGTGACCCATAGACATCTACATCTATCTTCAATAAAGAATCAAAATGCAGATGCGTAGTCACCCATGAGGACTAAGATGGAATGCCTCTTTTCCAGTAAAAAGGGTCTCCGATTCTCTACACTCACCATACGAAACACAGCAGCGTTAAGCTGCTATTTTACGCCTGTATTCTGTGAGAGCGTAGTCCTTCCCCGGTCGAGCCGACTCATTCGTGCTACAATTATACTACTAATATAGCTGCAGCATGGCTCTACCACGTAGAAAATTATTATTTTATTATACATTTCTACTATGTGTTATACAAAGATTATCGAGTGGCAGTCTCATACCGGTAGGCAAAGTGTAGGACAGCCTCCCACTTGACAGAGTGACGACTTGAAATGATATACAGGGATTGTTTAGATTTAGAGATTTCTTGGGGGAGTTTATATTCAGCAGTCGACTTGATTTAAAAAAAAAAAGATGATTATTCATTACTAAAATTCTACTGAAAATTATAACATTCGCATCAAAGTTGCTTGGAATAAAAAGTAAAGTAAAATAACAGCCTAATCAGAAATAAAAGTTTGAACACTCAGGCCCTCCACACGCACAGGCCATCCACAGGCTTCTGTTCTGTTCTGAGAGGGTTTATGGGTCTACGTAGCATCTACTTCTGAAGCTATTATGTGGACATTCTTTTATTCTTTTTAATTCTTTGAAGTCGGCTTTTACTTTTTATCAAAAATCTAATTTATGTATAAATTGCTTCATCTAAAATGTCCTGCCTATGGTTTTCGGGTGAAATTAGGCTATGGGGTCACAAGGTTTCTTGCAGTGCGGGGCATCAAGGTCCTAGTTGACGGTGCATGCTCCAAACAAATGAATTCTGATGTTCAATAAGGCTGCATATTATGTCCATGTTTCTTCTATATAACAATGATATGAGAAAATGGAAACTCGCCGAAAAATAAGATGTTTCATGCATATATTGTCATAAAAAATTTCAAAATAGTTACATTATTTTAGTTCTTGTTGAGCAAATTTTTATGAGATTGAATATGATTACTTTAATTGTTAAACATATTTCAAATATTATATAATTAGAAATCTGTTTAACAAAACGTACTAAGCGTTTAACGTAACGTTTAGTTACGTAATCATGAATATTATAATTCCTAAGTACTTAGATCATACCATCAAATAATAGCTAACGATATAGTAAAGCTGTTAAGCATTAATACCCATCACGATAAAGCTCTTTGGTGTAACATGTGTAGTAATGGAATGATCATATTCGCTTTAACGACTTAGTATTCCATGAGCAATAAATCAAACAATTATGTTATAACATTATTTCTGTTTGTCTACGGTAAGCATTCACAGGCAAACGATCTACACTGTGATGCAGGAAACGGTCATCGTTTTCCTGTAATGGATTTCCACCACGACTAAGAATAGTAGTAAGAGCAACTCCCGCCCTCTCTTAATTGCGTGCACTATCCTCGTCACCACTAATCCCAGCACCACTACTCCCAAAACCACTACACTAGACAGACACACCAGCGTCGATAATACGACACGTGTTTCGCCTCTACACGAGGCATCCTTAAGTGAAATAGATTCTGCGGTGGCTGACCGCTAACAAGCGATGCACATAGTGCACGCAATTGAGGGAGTGCGTGAGTTGCTGTTGAAACTAGGGAAGACACATCATTTTATTTTATTACGCGGATCTTGGCTAATTAATTATTTTTACACATTTAATATAATGGATTTCGGCAAAGTAACGCCTAATTCTATTAATTATTTTTGATTTGTCAATAATTTTCTACATCATGCCTGCAATTTCCAAAGGAGTAGTATGAATTCAAAGAGCAACAAGCTCCTCGCACCACGTTTAGCCAAAAAGTATGGGTATAAATGAAAAATTGTGTAAAAAGTGATAGGTTTTTTGCATTTTCTATAGCATTTACCACAGGGAGTGCTCAGAGGAATTGTTAGGATTAATTGCAGCCGTCAAATTTCACCGACGCATAATATTAGTAATCATAACTAAACTCACGATTTAATCCACACCATTTGGATGCTTAGCGGTCCACCACTATGCGATTGTTATTGATTGAAATGTTAATAGTTTTATTGTATCACTTTTCCACTTGTAAAAGTACTTGATATTTGAGTTCAAGTTACCTTTTTATTGTATTAAGAGTGGCATTCGTCTGCAATCGACAAGGACCTTCCTCGGTCGACCCATTTTTTCCTTAGCTATAACACGCTCTTTCTCTTTATAAGCTTTTTTTTATAGAATAAGAGTGACAAACGAGCACACAGTCCACCTAATGGTAAGTGGATGCTGTGGCACATAGATGCGTTGTCATCGCTGAGGACTGAGATTGGAAATGGTTTTCAGTAAAAATTGTCTCCGGTTCTCTAACTCACCATACGAAACAAAGCAGCATTAAGCTGCTATTTCACGTTGGTATTCTGTGAGAGCGTCGTCTTATTTGGTATAATATTTCCAGTCTGAAGGATAATTACAGGCTGTATGGCATTCCATATAAGTCCTCAGGGGTGGCATCAAGAAGCGCAAGGTCGCTCAGAGAGCTGTTGAAAGGGCTATGCTCAGAGATTCTCTGCTTGGTAATATTCGTAATGAGGAAATCCGCAGTACAATCAAAGTATCCTACATAGTACAAGGGATCAGTAAGCTTAAGTGATAATTGACAGTAGGGAATAGAAACTAGATGGAGTGACTACCTAGTAAGATGCAAGAAGTCTATGGGTGCAGGTGGTGTAGTTTTGTGGCATTCCTTCTTGGAGGCTTACTTTAAGCATAGGAATTTTGAAATGTAAGATTTGTAAGATGTTGCTGGCGAACACCTGTTTGTATCTTGCACAATTAACAAACTCTATCATATTCAGGACATGGTTGTTTGGTAGAGAATGCCATATTGCATTAAACTCGCCTCTTGTAAACGATTTTGGTGCAAGAAATAATAAATAAATCATAGATCATCGAAAGATAGACCCATCTATGTGCACTGTGTAGTGTCTGACCTTGAGCCTTTCTAAATTAATACAATTTCTTTTGTTACTTTCTTTAAGTAAGATGTACTGATGGCTTGAGTGTTAAAACATAGTATATGTGTCAAAATAGTGTAGTGATGGCATAAGGGAATTCACCACCTTAAATCATTCCGTGAGAGACGTAAAAACAGGAGATGAGCAACAGCATTTTCCTAATAACAACTAATAAAAAAACTACAGTAGCCATACTGCCTGCCAAGCGTGGCAAATGCCCCTCTATAACGAAATCTATGTAGCAGGTCTATTTTTAGCAGTGGACTTTACGGCTTACTTGAAAAACTTGAATGGAAAGTAAATCTAAATATTTTATGGCATAATTTTAGGGTTAAAACGTTTAAGCAACTTTTCCATTATAATTAAACCATTATAAAAGCGCTGAATGGGCGGGACATATCATAAGATCCAGTGACGGTAGGTGGAGCGAGCGCGTCCTACATTGGTTCCCTCGTGATGCTAAGAGAGACCGTGGTCGACCTCTTAGAAGATGGAAGGATGATAACTGTCTCCGTGATGAAAATGAACTGAACTAACACACAAATGCACACACACACACACACACACACACACACACACACACACACACACACACACACACACACACACACACACACACAGTTAAAGTTGTTAATAAAGGCTTTTTATTTTATTTTATTTATTTATAAGAGCGCTGAATACAGCTCCAATTAGAGTTTCAAACTGATTGTTCGGTAATTGCGTAACCGGCGCAAATTAAATTAATTTTCAACGATATTGTTTATACTTGTTTTTAAAAATAATTTATTGTGAAACGATACAACCAATATAAATTATTATTTTTTATTAAGCATATAAATAAATCTACTACTGGAAAATGGCCTCCCTCATTATATGATAGATTTTCTGTAATCGCCACGCCTGGTTGGCAAATTGGCGAACGCAGTACTAGAAATTTTGTATCTTCGACGCTGCTCCCATCAATAGTATTTTACGTCTGGCATTACCGGTCTGATTTTATCGCCATCTGCTAGATGTTATACAATATTTCTAGCATTTTCTTATAGTCGCCTTTTACGAAACCCACGGGATGAAACAAGGCGATGTATTTTTTGCGCATCTTTAAAAAATAAAAAACGATAAACTAAAAATTTTAAATACGTAAAAAAGAAGAACTCTTCTTTTATATTGAATTTAAAAATAAATGTTCACGGGTAAACAACACAATATTTTTATGAAAGTGCCAATGTGTGATCCTTTATTTATTCCTTCAATTTTTAATTTTGACATGTTTTGGGCCTATGTTTGCCACCACCAAATGTTTCCAACTGAAACCAGAGCCGAATGTGTCATCCAGCATATGAATCAAGTAGCATTAGTACAAATAAATTTAATTACCTCATTATATCGTTTATTATTGAATGGTATTTGTTAAAGTAATATTCAATAATAAACTTGTACAGAATTTGATCATGGCCGTGTTTTTTTCCATACAGAAATTCGTGAAGTTCGACCTCGATCACTGAGGAAAATATGGCTACTGTCAGGCGAATAATTAAAGAAAATCTACTAGGAGATACGAGGACATTTGGGTTTTGGTATGTGCCAAATAAAAAAAATTACGTCAACATTTAAAGTTTAGAAGACTTTGTGACGCTGGATTCCTCATGTACTCACTCCAGAAAAAAAAAACGAGTTTGAATTGATTGGTGTAAAAAATGTTGTTATAGTTAAATCATTGTGACAGGAGATGAAACGTGAATATATTGTTACATTGCGGAAATAAAGTAACAGTCTTCTATGTGCATGTATGGCAGCAAGAAGTGTGGGTAAAAATTGATTGCGTTTTTTTTTCTCCCAGACGAGTCTTATTGCGCGATCGTCACTTGATTAGCAAAAGACAGTTAATGCTAATCTATTTGTTTATCCAGTGTCTTTGAAAAGTTAGAGGCTTCTGTAAAGGTACAGCTCGTGACCCACCCTGTGCATAGTCCAGACCTCGCACCTTGCGATTTTTTCCCCAAAAATCAAAGATTTCATGAGAGGTTTCACATTTACGGAGCCTGAAGAGGCCGTGATAGCTTTCAACTAGCACGTGAAAAACATGCCCTCAGACCAATGGTTCTTATGTTTTTAAAAATAGTTTGAACGAATGAAAAATATTTAGCAGTATATATATTAAATATGTAGGCATAATTTGTTCCATTTATGAGTTACACCAGATACTTGTCATTACAGAAATTAAGTTCGTTATATAGACATGTTTTTTATGGATTTTATCGTGCTTTATCTACGTTTTTAAGTGCTTTTGAAGCACCTCTGGTTACGGGAGGGAGGTACTGTGGCAAAGAAATCTTTATATGAATCTCGTTTTCATATATTTCGTTGTTTACTTTGTCCTCTCCTTGCGGTGAAACAAATAAATTGTCGACTTTATTTTATTAAATAAAAAAGTTTAACGAACGAAGAAGGTTGTAGCTATAATTTTTAATAACAAAAGAATCGAGTTCACTTAAAGAGGATTTCATAATAATTGGATTATGCACAGTTAGCTAGTGAAATCGCTGATTGAAGCTAGTAAATATAAATTTATAACAATGTATTTATTATCTATGGTGTCTTAAGTTTCTTATGATTTTATTCCATCTGCTGGTTATCATTTCTGTATGCAAGTTTGCGGGAGATGAGGTATTTTATTTTAGTATTCATGGGTAAAATAAATATTTTACTTATTGTAAGTCAGTGCTGACTACAATCCCACCTGGTGTATACTATGTAAGTATGAACATACAGGTAAATCGCACTAAGTTAAGTGTAACAGAAACCTATTAACTCTTGCCTTGAAGATGCCCAGATTGTTATCGGACGGAAAGATAGACGCCGACAGATTATTCCACTCTTTTGCTATACGCATTACAAAAGACGAAGTAAACCGTTTCACGTAAGAATATTGGCACTAATGGCGAAGACTTGCCGACCGCCTGGTTAACCGATGGTGGTAAGGGGAGGGAAGAATTAAGGCGTGTAATTCCTGTGCACACTCTCCAAAATGCATCCTATAGAATACTGGGAGGTGGACTACTCTGCACCTGTGCTCGAGGTTGACAAGATTGGTTTTAACCAACTCAAGGTTACCAATAAGTCTTTAGATGATTTCCATAGGTGCACTTTCGTCTGAAGACAAAGAAGTTCACACACTGGAGAGTCATGGAGAGAAGTTCAAGTATTCATAGCAGTAGCCACTTACTATCAGGTAAATTTGTGGTTTGGCGTTATGCGGCAAAACGAATCTAACTGAAGACTAAATTGTTTTGCCCGAAGAGAGATCTCCAAGTTTAACGGTCCAAATGGTACTTTAATACGTGAAAGCCATGCTGCAGCTATTTCATAGTTGTAGCACAAATAGGTCAGCTCGACTGGGGAAGGACTACGCTCTCACAGAATACCAGCGTAAAAAAGCAGCTTAAGGCTGCTGTGTTTCGAATGGTAAGTGTAGAGAACCGGAGACCCTTTTTACTGAAATCAAGGCATTCCATCTTAGTTCTCAGGGTGACAACGCATTTGCATTTTTAATCTTAATCGAGAATAGATGTAGATATCTATGGGTCACAGCATCCACTTACCATCATGTAGGCTGTGTGCTCGCATGTCACATTTTTGCAATAAAAAAATTCTAATTCGAGCTACCGTCATCGTTCTCAAGAAATGCTTCCATTATTTCCCGAGCAAACATCGTCTACAGTCCTCAGCTCCAGCAAGCAATCGCCTAGTTTTACAAGTTTCATCGCAGCATTGGATTTATGCTTCCTGTTCCTACAAGCTACTCTTTGCACTTTGGCTCTGAGCCATTTCTGCCCGCCTTCGTTTTACAGCCCTGTCGCAGATAACTTACCTTCTTGATTCACTGCTGACTACGAGGCAATTCCTGGCACTTGCACATTTGTCGAAAGCTGGACTGCATCATTGACCTCCGTTCTGAGCAGGGGGTTAATTTGGTGGCGCTGGATGCACGCCACAAATAAAATGAACCAAAATTTGAATTACACTATTGAAGTTTCCGAACTACTCCGGTATTTTTAGAAAACGCTCTGTGCTACCGGGTTCAGCGTTCGAGCATTGGTCGTTCCCCGGACTGAACACTTTTTCCGGTGGCAGATTTTCGTGTTCCTTCCACGGCTAAAACTTATTGAGAATTATTATATTAACTATATTATGTGAGAGCCGTATATCGCAATACACGTATTTATATTGACCTTGTAGTGGCGGTGTAAGAATATCAATTACCCATATCGTTCAGTGGGTGCCGTAAGGTGTTTACAGAGGGAAATAAACAAAAAGATTGACGGCATCGTCTTCCTTATAATAACTACAAAATGAAAAACTGCGGTTGCCTACCCACCTGTCAAGTTTTTATAGTATGAAGATTTCAAACGCAAACGAGCACACAATCCAACTTATGATAAGTGGATACTGTAATTGATTAATGGATACTGTCGATTAAGAATCAAAATGCTGATGCGTTGTCACCCTGAGGACTTCCCCGGTTGAACCGCCCATTCGTGCTTAAACCATAACGTAGCTAGCAGCTCTAACACGTAAAACGAAGTGGTAACTATGGCAATATCCCCTATGTTACAATCTATGAGGAAGCTTATATTCAGCAGTGCACTTTTATAGGGTGTAATAAAATATCGCAACATTTCTTGACACAGCGTACTTTTGATAACTAAAAATAGAAATAGTGATTCCTGCAGAACTCGTAACGAAATAAAGCTCTGCTCATAAGATAAATCAAAGAAAAGGCAATACTAAAATGTAAATAGAAGCATTTGCTCGGAAAATAAAGTCAATAGGTGTTCAATATATCACTTGGCCAGACGCAACCCGTGAGCGAAGGGCCGCACAACAAGACACTAACGAAATATTTATGAAACACCACAAGAAATCTCAACTACACGCGCTTTTATATTCATGGCTACGTGTTTAACGCTTAACTGACATTATTATATAATGGGATTCAAATAAATCTGAGTAATCGTTTATTGTCACCATGGTATGGTATAACTGACCGTGAAGATATCATGATCATTCATAAAGTTTTTTTTTACTACTATAAGCCAGCGCTCGATTATTATCTAGCCTGATGGTAAGTAGTAATGCCGCCGAAGATGGTAACGAGCTGACTTCGCTTTACGAAAGCCTATCAACTCTTGTATTAAATACAACCACATTATAACCTCGATGAAGCCGAGTACGACACGTCTCATATCTTTAACGCTGTCCTCCTTCAACGTTCTGGGAATTTTACGCCTGATTATACCGCCATCGGATCTTTCTGCCATGTTCATGCCATCTGCCATAAGATCTTTCTGGAATTTCCCATATTTGCTTCTTTCGACACCCAGGGGACAAATTGGGGTTAAGGGTTCAGTTATACCGCCAACACAAACTTATTTTATATTTATCCAATAAACTGATTTTTTTGTTTTATTATTGCTCTACCCATTAGCCTGTCTCGTGTGTCTATGGGAAATGTCGAAATGATGACCCCAAAATAGTGGTAAAACTATCTCATATATACGAGTTGTAAAATACTCAAACCAGCAACGACATCAAATGGGGAGGCCTGTATCCAGCAGTGGACTGTAACTGGCTGATAAGAAGAATAAGTAAAATTAGCTTATTTTGAGGAAAAACTTCGTTTACCTGTCCATCCGAATGGATAATAAAACAACTTGTCAGCTATTTTATGTACAAAACATACAAATATACAATATTTATTATCATAATAAAAAAACTGAAACTTAAATTATCATACAGTCCTACTCCCTGCGGAATAGTGTCAAGAACGCTGGCTGCTTTTCCTCGCCTAATGGCTAAACTTAGCCTTTGAGCGAGAAAAGAAGAACCAACCCTTATATCACCAGAAACTGACAAACAGTCGCGGAAAGAGTTTCTTTGGGAACTTTAACGCAAGCGGAGACCAACCCCACTTATCTTATTTCCTAGAAATTTACACAAACCTCACGAGACCTTGGATTGCATTATTATTCACACAGGATTTAATATTCCAGTGATATTTTATTTTCAAACAATTATATATACAACATGTAACAAAATTAACGCACATCCTGAAAGTAGTTTGTTCAGAATCGTTTACTGAATCGATTTCTATCATTTTTATTATATAGGTAATTTTTTATCCCATAAATAATTAAAACTACGTAAATTACAGTCACACTTAACCTGTACAGTCAAAACAAACTGAAACGGACCGTAACTCAAGGCAATAAGACTTTTAAAAGTGCAGTTCATATCAAACAAAATTGCGTTCTTTGTACCCAAAGCTTAAGTATAGCAAAGGTTCCCCTTCGATAACCAAGTCTTGCAATTTACGTGCAGTGTCAAAAGTCCTAAATATGGCTACTTCTAATATGAGAAATCCAATTTTTTTATATAGTATTAAATTTTTCTTTTCTTTTTAAATATATCTTTATAATTTTTCTAGAAAATCAATTTAAAATAAAATAAATATCATACTTTATGTTATGTAACAGCTCTTTAAGTCTTTATTTTTTAGCTTCCACAGTTTAGAGAATACTTATAAATACTGCAACAAATAAGCAACAGATTACTCACTTCTTTACTGGGGTGAAGTAATATTGATGTGGGTTGATGCCAGAACAATAATGCGTCCTCCGAAATATTACTCAAAACACAAGATGAAACAAACTGGATAAAAGTTTAAAGAAGTATAATAATAATTTATAATAAATAACATACAATAAAATATAGATAAATAGATAAAAGCTGTATTTAATATATATATATATGTGTGTGTGTGTGTGTGTGTGTGTGTGTGTGTACATATATACACACACAATAATGCAATCAAATATAAATTAACACCGCATGCCGGTACAATAATAATAACACATACAATTTCCATTCATCCGTTACAGTCAGAGTTCAGAGTGAACCTCTAAGGACTGATAAGGGATACAATTTGTACTCGTATAATATGCCAGTATTAAAAAGTAAAAAAATAAATAAAATTAAAATTAGTATTTTATTTGTCGCAGAAATAAAGTAAACACTATTATGTTTTTCTTATTTTTACTTGCGTCCGCTCGCGTTTAATGAAGAGTCGACTAACTTTATATTAGTGAAATTAGTAAATTAAAAGGAAAACTTAATCAAAAGCAAAACTAACATGAAACTTTCGTTAAAGTTGCAATACGAAATATAAGAAATCAATTAAATGTAATATTCATTACATCTTAAAGTCCAGAGGATTTTCCCTAATTGTGTCTTGTCGGACCAATATGGCTGTTAATGGTCAGATATATTTTCGAAATGTTTGTTACCTCTGTCTGCGAAATTGTGCTAGTTTTCTTTTGATTAAATTTATAGTACCTACAAAATGGTACTATAGATTTTCTTACGATATCAGCAACTGTATTTTAAAATATAAGGGTGAAAATAAATAAAATAGGAGAGCTTGTGAGAAGAAGCGGCAACTTTTGAAGGAGTACTTGTGAAATTCACAGTAGACAATTTTCTCAAAACAGTTGCAGTTTAACCTTTATAAGTTATTTTAAATCTCCCAAATTATTATTTTTATAACTGAATTGATAAACGAACTTACTGTCCACCTGATGTAAATTGGATAATGCAGTCCATAAACACCTGCAACCAACTTCTAACAAAGAAGACTACAGATGCGCTGTCATCTCTGAAGACTAAGATAGAATGTCTCACAGCCTGTAATTATACTGGTTGTTTATAACTTTCAGACAGGAACACAGCACCGATATTTGTATGGTACCTGCACAGACAAACTCCTAGGCAGGAAAGAGTCCTAACAACTAGTAAATAAACTACAAGGTTTATGTATTTTGAATGTCATACCCCAAGGTATCGTGGCTGAGCAGTCTAAGGCACTGGTTTAAAAGGCAAGGTCTCTTTAGAATCCCAGCGCTGTTAGTATAATTTTTGTTAAAGACATGATTTTTTTTATAATTTAAATACTATATAATTCAGAATTATTCGTAATAAAAGAAAAAATAATTATTAATATAAATTTTAATTTATTTCAGAGAATATTCTGTGAACGTTGATAGTAAATTTTGCAATAGTTTGGAAAATCCAAAAGTGCACGCCTCATGAGCATTTCATTTAATTTTGAGGGAAAAATAAATTGTATTCCTGACTTTTATAATATATTATTTACGTGTTTTAAATTTAGCGCTCTATTATTTTAACAGGTAGTGTCACCACAGGGCAAAATTTATAATGTTCGGTTTACAGAACTTTATTAACTCATAGAAGAACGTAGTTCACTTATAAACTATTTTACAAAAAAAATAAAGTATAATATTTAAACATGTCCAGCACATCGCACTTTTTCAGTAGTAAACGCGTTAAAATGTTGTCGTAAATATACTGCTTCAATTTTGATTTAAAAAGGCCAAATGAGTCGCACTCTTTTATATCATTAGGTAATTTGTTGTATATTTGTGCTCCTCAAACATTATGTTCGTTATACGTGGCTAATTTTAGTGTCGGCAAACAAATCTTATTTGTGTTTTAAATGATGCTTGTAAGTACGTTTTGTGAAAGGTATTTCGGAGTGCATCTTGTTTGTAAAATTTTTGTATTAGAATGCAAGTTGTGTAAAATTTGCTTTAAGTTAAATAATCGTGATTTTTCATATAGTTGTTTTTATTCGTTAGGCGATCATATTTAAAACCTCAATAAGATACTGTAAATGTGATTTCACGAGCGAGTTATACAAGGTCATTGAACCCTGCGCGGTATGAAATCAACTATTGTACGTAACGCACCATTCAAAGCAATTAGTTTTGATCTAACTTTTCGATGTGACATCTCCAAGTGAGTTTATCATCCAAATGCAGTCTTAGGTATTGCTCTTGGTGTGAGCGGTGGATCATTTCATTATTAATAATAAGCGGTGCGTACTGAGGATTGTTTTGTTTTTAGCCGCAAATATCATATAAGAGGTCTTTTTCTGCATTAATAGTTAGAAGATTACTATGACACCAGTTATTATAGATATTCAAATCGTTTTGTGCCTTTAATAATTTCATTAATGTCTTTACCAAAATAAAAGAGACAGGTATCGTCCGCATATAAAGTTATATTTCCTGTTAACCCTATCTTAGTAACATTATTAACATATATTAAAAATAGCAGAGGCCCTATTGATCTTTGCGGTATGCCACATTTTATAAGTCGAAGTCGGGGCTACTGCAATAATCACCTATTTTTACATATTGAAATCTATTATTTAAGTATGATTCAAGAATTTTAAGTATTTCCTGTAATACCCAAGTCTCGAGTTTACGAATAAGGATAGTGGCTGATTGTGTCGAATGCTTTATTCAAGTCTATAAAAATTCCTAAACAGAGTTTTTGTGGTCAATATTTGTTTTATTTTTGTTATAAGATCTATGGTATTGACAGTGTGTTCGATTTGTTTCTGAATACATACTGGGAAATAGATATGAAATTTAGGTTAGATAAGTGATCATTTATTCGATTGTACAAAACTTTCTCGAAGAACTTGATATTACGGGTAAGACAGATATTGGTCTATAGTTACTAGGATCTGTTTTTGTACCCCTATTTGTGAATAGGATCACTTGATATTTTCAGACTATCTGGAAAATAGCCTGTAGTAAGGCATTTATTTATGCATCGTGTTAGGTTTTTAGTCAAAAGGCTGGAAATACATTTAATGGATTTAATACTTACTCCGTCAATACCTGTGCTGTGTCTGTGTCTAGATCATTTATTATTTTAGCAACCTCATCTACAGTGCATGGAGCCATTTCTGTTAATTGATCAATAGGAATAACCTTTCATAAGTTAAAATGTGTGTTGAATTAGTTTGGTACGTTTTAGGATTTGTTGTGATAGTGTGACACCGATAGACGAGAAAAATCATTAAATATTTCACATATTTTAAATCCATCGTTTACAGTTAAAGCATTAAACATAATTTTGGGAGAGCACAAATATTTTTAACTTTATTAGTAGCTAGGTGTTTATAAAATTCCATGTTTTTAGAGTTTTTCATATTGTTTGAATTGGTTATAGAAGTATTTTTCTTTGGTGTCCTTGATTAAGACTCTTACTCTGTTTCTTTCAGCAAAGTTTTCTTTTGTCCGGTCTGTTTTTGTTGTTTCCATAGTAAATTTTTTGTGGATTTCTGTGATAATTTCTTTGTTAATCCAATCCTCTTTAGGTAAGTTTAAAATTTTCTTTAGTGACTCTGCTTTCTTCAATGCTTATCTTAATAAAAATTTTTCAAGTTCTCATATATGTAGTTTTGTTTTCAAAGTTAGTTTCACTAACAGTCTTGTACAATTGATTATAGTCTATAGCTGTGTATTTTCTCGTGTTTTCGGTGCATGATTTTGCTTCATTAGTTCAAGAAAATCTGGTTGTGGTCGGCCATGGGTGTATCTATTATAGTAAAGTTGAAAGGGTTTTCATCTAGAGTAGAGCAAGCGTGGTCTAAGATGGACTTATTAGTAGCAGTTTCACGGGTAGTAGTCTATGTGAATTTTATTCATAACGTTGTATCCAGACCTTGTAGTATATCCAAATATTCTTGATTTATCACATTCATCAGAAAGCAAATCTATATTGAAGTCACCCAGAATGATTCTCTTTTCTAATTGCTCTGAAAAAGTATCCAAAAGAGGTCAGTTTTTTTTGTCCGGTTTGTAAATAGCTCCAACGTGAGTGCAAAGTTGTGTACTTAAATCCATAAGTAATGTACTCTCATATATTTTGTGTAACTTCAAAATTAAGACTATTGTGATATATATTGATACTCCTCCTCCATTTTTGTCTGATCTAAAGTACCAAAATAATCGATTACACTAACTATAACATCTATATTCATAGGGTATCACCCTATAATTTCGTATATTTTCAGACATCCAGTATTTGCAAATTTTCATTAATATGTTAGTGAATGAACAAGACTGTGATAAAATTTTATCGAAAACTTTAATATCGGCGTAGACAAAACATTATCGCAGCCATTTCTATTCAATGTATTTACAGATAAACCTTTTGATTTATCTGTAAATACATTTTGAATGAAGCAATTTGATAATTTGTCCATGTTTAGTCAAGTTTCTATCCAAAACATGAAAAATTACACGTGCCTTTAGTACGAAACACCTCCATTCACAATACTCTCTTTACTTTCGTTTTTACACTCCAATATTGCCCAAAACGGCATATTTTCGCATATATCACTTAAGCAGCAATCCGTCGGCTCGTAGCATTTGAGCCTGCGATTGACAGTCAATTACGCTCTACTCTCACTAATTCTGACTCGCCTGCCCTGCCCACTTTGGGTTTTCTTGTTTTTCATATTCCGTGCATTAAATAGAGTACCAGTTGACTTAATTCTGAAGTAATAAAAAACCCGGTCTCGATACTTAATTTTTTCGGGAGTTATCGTGACACACAAGATCAACTACCAGACGTCCATGTAAATTTTTTACAAATAGTTTTTTTTTCAAAGTAGCAATAATTTTTTGAAAATATAAATGGATTAATTAGAGTTTTGATATACGGCCACCATATTATTGTATAAGTGCAATATGGTTATGATAGGCATTTTAAGAACACAAAATTGCTTGACCTTCACGTGTCGAGAGTAAAGCACTCCTAATAATGCTTCGCGTTATGAGGCGCAAAATGAGTATAATAATTTATTAATAGCACTCAGCATAGGTAATGCTTTTTATGCCTTTGACGCAGAAATCCGTTATATTCAAGATGTTAAAATAATTAGCTAAGATCTAGAGATCTATAAGATGTTAGCTTCTTTAATATAATAATTCTATGTGTGCTTATTTAATTAGCATCCCTGACCAGAATTTTAAGACAGGAAAGTCCATCTTAACAGCAATTATACTCGGTATACTGTTCTGGCCACTCGGAACTTTGCTTAATAGAGATGGTCTCTTTTGCACCTAATGGCGTAAAATCATTTTTACGTTTCACAGCAAACATGAAAAACAACTGATACCCTACAAAATCGAGATATCCTCAATAGCTTGCTGAAGGCATTATGAAAAACACAGTATATAAGTAATTATACGTAGTAGAGCCACGCTGCAGCTATACTATGGTTCTAGCACGAATGGGTCGGCTCAACCGGGGAAGGATCACGCTCTCACAGAACACCAGCTTATAATAGCAGCTTAAAGCTGCTGTATATCTATGCTATGTAAAGAACCGGGGTCTCCAGTTTTTTTTATTGAAAATTTATTTACTGAAATCAAGGCATTCCACCTTAGTCCTCGGGGGTGACAACGCATCTTAATTCTCGATCAAGGGTAGATGTAGACGTCTATAGGCTACAGCATCTACTTACAAACAGGTGGACTGTGTGCTCATTTGTCATCCTTATTCAAAAAAAATATGAAAAAAATTTGGATGGTAGTATAGTCATATATTACGCGATAGACTTATTTATAGCAAGTTTACTTAATCCAAAAAATATGTTTTGATTTTTACGCCTATTTTATATTATATTATTTTTTATATTTTACAATAAATTGTTATAATATTCATTCATACCGTCTATCAAAAGTCCACTGCTGAACATAGGCCTCTCGTATGGATTGCCTGTAGGGGTATATTTGCCATAGTTGCCACGCTCGACAGGCGGATTGTCAACAACCACAGTTTTTATTATTTAGATATGTTATAAGTGATGCTGCTGCCCATATCCTGTTTTTTTTTTTATTTGCTTCTGTCGGCTTTACGGCACCCGCGAGATGTTAAACGTTGTTACACTTTACTGTTTAGATTCTATCTGTGACAAATTGTGATAGGCTCTCTTCCTATATTTATTTTATCTTACCTTAAAAAATCTTATTATCTTAGCTGTTAGTATTCCTAAACAATAAAATAAAGTAAAATATTGTTACAGAACTCGAAAGAAAACTCAGTTATTAGTTATGAAGCTGTGTTTATTTTTAGTTGTATTTAATTTATCTTATTTATCTTTTACTTTGTTGATTATTTATTTATCTGATAAAAGCTATCCATCTACTAAAGTATAACCTTACTTAAAATAGAAGTGACACAAATGAACTATTTTATTCACACAACTGTAATTGTAATGTATTTTATCATTACAATAACTTTTATCTGAAAAATCAATAGATAACCCACTATCCATATAACCATTGAAAGGGTCCAGCAGACAGGGATTAGTCTTTATAGACGTCCTATCCCAAAACTTTTATCACACCACGTAGGGTCCGGGAACAATGAGGCGGATGTGAATCCCGTGAAGGAGTATCACACAAGAGCGTCTGTTGCCCTTTCTGAAAAGAAAGGTTAGACGACTAAGATTACGGGTTCTCTTGGAGTGGTCCCAGTCCAGACGTCACGCTGCATATGTGGACTGTAGGTTCATAGGTGGTGGAAAATACTTTAGGGAATAAAACAGTGATTTATCTTCGAAATTTCCCCATAAGAGTGCAATGTTGAATTTCACTACTTTCCTATCACTTCCCTATGCTTTCTTTCTTGCTTTAAATATAAACTGGTAGCTGGTCCCGAACGAATTGCCTACGTTGTATTCTTCTGCAAGTGCACACTTTGCAGGTGTCGGGTCTCGGGGCATTCCCCTTTACCCGGATTTTCCTTACGGCCCACTACTATGGGCCGGTCCTGGGCACCTTCTTGGCGTTATCGTAAAAAGGGGGCGATCTCGGGTTCGATTTCCCGGTCGCTCGGATGGTCTCAAATTATAAAATGGTATATATGTTAAGGTAGGCTGCTATGACGTCATTCCAGACGTAGCGACCTGCACCGACAATGGTTCGTAAAGATAAGTTCTGCTTTCTCATAGTCCACATACGCCAGACATAGTGGCAAATTGTACTCCTCGGACTTCTGTATAATTTGCCGAAGGGTATGTATGTGGTCTATAGTGCTAAAGCCTTTTAGAAAACCGGCTTGTTCGGGAGGCTGGAAGTCGTCGAGTCTGCATTCGAGACGATTCGCAATAACTCTCGAAAATAGCACGTAGACGCGGCTCAGAAGGGAAATCGGTATGTAGTTCTTCAATAGAGCGTTGTCGCCTTTCTTAAAGAACAAGACCACCGCACTTCTGCTCCACGCCTCCGGAGTAATGCCACCATGGAGGACAGAATTAAAAAGCTTCTGAATTTAAGTACTGGTTTTCCACCCGCTTTTAGAAGATCCGCTGTAATTCCATCCTCGTCCGGGGCCTTGCCGTTTTTAAGGTGCTGGAGAGCCATTCTAATCTCGCTCAGACTGACGTCCGGAATATCATCGGAATAGTGTCGGATAAGACTTGCTCTTGGATCGTTACTCACACTTGCGTGTGGCTCCAACGATAATGTCTACAGCTGTCCATAGAACCTCTCAATCTCACTCAAAATCTCAAGTGCCCCGGAAATGAGATTTTGAGTGAGATTGAGTCAGCTTCGACAGTTGGCTGTTTCTGGCAGACAGATCTCTAACAAAGACTTTGGAGCCCTGGTTCCGCTCGATTACTTCTTCAATACGAGCAGTATTAAAATTGCTTAAGTCCCGCCGCATGCATTTGGAGATCGGTCGGTTCAGTTGCCTGTACGCTATTAAATCTACTGAAGACTGCAGCTTCATTTCCCGTCTAACAGCCATGAGATTAAGAGTGTGATCGGAGAGTTTTTGTGTTCTTCTGCGGCGGGTCTTACAAAACTTAGCTCCAACCGCATGGACAGTTTCCACGAGCTTGTCATTCATATCGTCCACTGCATTGCAATCTAATGATTTCTTATATTTACGCGAACACTACGCGATAAAATCAATAAAACTAGTTTTACGGATTTTATCGCGTTTATTAACTTATTTTATATTCCCGACGTTTCAAGTACTTTACAGCACCCATGGTCACGGGGGGGACTGAGATATTTGACGTCCCAATGTCATAGTTAACACGGTTACCCAGATTAAAATTATTAATTTTGTTCCGATCTATGCAGTATGAACTTACAGTATCTTGAAGTCTTGCAGTTGTATGCTTGGGTTGGGATTTAATTTTATTAATTATGGGATCCCAAGCAGATGGTAGCACCAGCCATCTTCTCTATTGAAATTAGAATGTTTTTGATTTCATAGCTCGCGAATCATCCTTGAAGGAATCGGTGTTCTTTAGCGAGGATTTGTGGTCTATCAAATCTAATGTAGTGACGGGGCGATCCTGTACATGTTCACAGACTGCAGACTCCTGAGCGTCGATTCTTCACATCAGCTATGTTCTTTAACGCGGGTTTTTATTGATCTTTTAGTTTGTCCTATATAAGAGAGACCACATTCACAATCAAGCTTATACACTTGTTGTGTGATCACTAGTGATCTCACAAAGAAACACCTGAAAAATTAAATCTGGACGTAAAATCGATAATACCTACGTGTGCCAAATCAATGCCTTACAATGCCTTACATCTGGCTACCTATTGTGGAAGGAGGAGTTCTACAAGAAGTAGATGGAGTGGCGATGGGCTCACCTGTATATATTCATGGAAGACTTTGAGGAGAAAGTCCTACTTACTTCTCCTGTAAATCCAAGATTCAAGCGGTACGTAGACGACACTTTCACAATTCTACCTTTAGATAAAGTAACTGCATTTTAGACCATCTTAACTCCATAAATTCTAAAATTCAGTTCACAATGGAGTTAGAGGTAACAACTCTTTAGCTTTTCTAGATGTGTTAGTAATTCGAAACCTGATAACACCTTGAGTCACACTGTATAGAAAAGACCCATACAGATAGATATTTAAACGGTGACTCTCATCACCATCCTTCACAGTTAGCTACCGTGGGTAAATCTTTGTTTCAGAGAGCGAGGGATCTGTGACAGTAAACACCGCCGCCGAGCTCCAACACGTCAAGCAAGATTTGCACGACAACAAGCTTCGGGTCCCGCGCCTACGTCACAGTGAACGAGTGAAGCCGGCCACAGTCGAGCGAGTGCCTGCTGTACTGCCATATGTCAGAGGTGTCACTGACAAGATTGGCTACATCCTGAAGCGTGCTTCTATTAAAACATATTTCAAGCCGCCGAAGAAGATTAGTCAGTTTTACCATCAGTTGAGTGTAATGTCCTCTGCAAGATGCAGGAGTGTATGCTTGATTGTGAATGTGGTCTCTTATATAGGACAAACTAAAAGATCTATAAAAACCCGCGTTAAAGAACACATAGCTGATGTGAAGAATCGACGCTCCGGGAAGTCTGCAGTCTGTGAACTATTACTAGATCGCCTAGTTACTACATTAGATTTGATAGACCACAAATCCTCGCTAAAGAACACCGATTCCTTCCAAGGATGATTCGCGAGGCTATTGAAATCAAAAAAACATCCTAATTTCAATAGAGAAGATGGCTGGGTGCTACCATCTGCTTGGGATCCCATAATTAATAAAATTAAATCCCAACCCATACAACTGCAAGACTTCAAGATACTGTAAGTTCATACTGCATAGATCGGAACAAAAATTAATAATTTTAATCTGAGGTAACGTGGTTAACTATGACATTGGGATCAAATATCTCAGTCCCCCGTGACCATGGGTGCTGTAAAGTACTTGAAACGTCGGGAATATAAAATAAGTTAATATACGCGATAAAATCCGTAAAACTAGTTTTATTTAAATGCATTGCAATCTTCTAGGCACTGAAAACGGTTTTGTAACTCGAGCTGAAAGGTTTCGGGATTTTGGATTAGAGCACGAGGGGGGACGGAGTTGACCAGACGACACCTCTCCAACTTAACGTTTAGGTTGAGTGTGCCTCTAACCATTCGGTGATCGCTTCCAGTTTTCACCCTCGCGATCACTGAGACATCACTGAACAGTTGCCGTCTGGTCGTCATAATGAAATCAATCACAATTTTGTCGAACCGTCGGGGCTCGACCAGGTGCACTTTCTGTGGGGCCGCTTCTGGAAGAGAGAGTTCATCATGAAGAGTCCCTCTTTCTCCATGAAGTCGGACAGCTGCCCTATTCCGAATTTCCCTACTTTCAGCTCACCGTTCTCTCTTGTGCCTAGTTTTGCGTTGAAATCTCCCATTAACACCGTATAGTGGGTTTTGGAGAAATGCATGGCTCCAGATCCTATACATTTTCCACCTCCTCATCTGTGCCGAGGTT
Organism: Parnassius orleans; assembly: GCA_029286625.1. Classification (NCBI taxonomy): domain Eukaryota; kingdom Metazoa; phylum Arthropoda; class Insecta; order Lepidoptera; family Papilionidae; genus Parnassius; species Parnassius orleans. Next base: position 51,229 of record JAGSMP010001283.1, on the reverse strand, counting down.
GGTGCAAACCTGTATGACCTTCAGAATACACTGGTGATTCTGATTATAAGGTACGCAACCCTCGTCAACACACTCCCAATCTTTATAACGTTGTTAACGAGAGACTTGTGGACGATATATCCGACACCTCCTTGGGACAGATGGTCGCCCTCCCCGGTGATAGAACAAGTTGCCGGATTCAAGGATTACCGTGTCCTCCTTCTCTCTTCGGACCTCGGATAATCCTATAATATTTCAACGCAACTTGTCTACCTCTCCTTCCAGCTCCAGGATCTTCTCGTCAGTCTTCAGGGTGCGTGCGTTATAAGTTGTCAGGTCGAGTCGTCGTAGGTGGCAACCCAACCTCAACCGAAGATTTTTAGCACCCCCTGCCCCGCCAAGTCACCACACCCAGCCAGGAATAGTGGGCCGCGGAGACTGGGGCCGTCTTCGTAACTTTATTCATGGGTATTGCCATAGTTGCCACGCTTGGCGAGCGGGTTGGCAACCGCAGTTTTATTTTATCGTTATCAGAAAGATTCTGCCATCTTCTGCCTCAATGTCCTCTGTCGACTCTTACGACAACCACGGGAAGATATGGGGTAGTGAGTATTCTTACCCGCCACTACACGGGTCACGGAATGAAATAATAAACTGTTTTTTAAGCGCGTCGCCAACAACCATGTTGTGTTGGTGTTAGAATATTCACTACCCATATCGTCTCGTGGGGTGCCATTAGACGACAAAGGAAAACCACGAGATCGGCAGGAGCAACAGCTCTATGGCAAATATAATGAGGTAATCTATGAGAAGGCCTATGTTCAGGAGTAGACTTCAATAGGCTATAAAGAATAAATCAATGAAAGAGGTATTAAACATAGAGTGTTAAAACATTTAAGATAAAAAGTACAAAAATGTCAATTAAATATGATCAAATGCAGTAAGCTTAATTCAAAATTCAACTCAAATGAATTCATGTTATGGGTCGGGGGAAAAGTTTTTTCGTGTTTTGTTTGTATAACATTGAGTAAAAATCGCTTTGGTTGTACTGTTTGTATCTGGCTGTTTTTAATATCAATACATATATGACATTAAGAAAAATAAAAATAAAAAGTAAAAAATACTTTCCGGCCATTTTTCAATTGTTTTTCTGTCCGTCAAAAGTCAAATACATTCTGAAGTTTTATTACAAAAAAGGGAAAAATGCGACTCGAAAAACTTTTGTGACGTTTATGGACATAATGCAGTGTCAGTAAGAGTAGCACAGGCCACAGTGTGCCTGCGAGTGCGTCTGCGTGTACGTGTGCGTTTGCGTGTGCTTGTGTGGGTATGTGTGCGTGCGAGTAAATGTGTTTGTGCGCGTGTGCATGTGCGTTCTGCATGCGTGAGTCTGCGTGTGGTCTGCGTGTGCGTGCGTATGCGTGTGTGCGTCTCTCTCTCTCTCTCTCTCTCTCTCTCTCTCTCTGTGTGTGTGTGTGTGTGTGTGTGTATTTTCTGTACAAGAACGGGATAGTTTCAATATTATAATATTCTTTCATATTTTTAGCCGAATTTAAAAAGAAGAAGGCCGTATATTTTATTTTTATTTGTATGTATGTTAAACGATATCTGCGGCAATTTTTTAATAATTTATTTTTATAATAAATGTGGTTTATAAAATATTACTTTACTATAGGTACTTCAGGGGTGGACTTATTTAAAAATACAGTAAATACAGTATAGTAAACACCTTAAGAGTGGAAAAATAGGGACGTTATTTTAAACATTCTAATTGTTATCTTGAACTTGTGATATTCTTAAGTCCATTCGAAAGAAATCCCGACTTCAAAGCAGTATCAATAATTAAATAATTTCCACTTAATAACTTCTAAAGGCGGGGTTTTAATTCTTATAATACACTCTATCTTAGCACTGAATTCTGAAGCAATTACGTGGAAATTATTTAATTATTTAAAATCAGCTTTTATATTTGGTACAATTTAATTTTTATTACCAAATATTTATTTCTGAGCTTTAAAGAATCAAGTCTTTAGCTTATCGGCAGGTTACTTTAAAATCTATTGTAAAATTCACACCAAATAGACGAACAAACAGACAGACAAGAATGCCAGAAAATAAAAACATAGCAAAATGAAGTTATTAATGGTATATTTAAAAAAAATATATATAAAATAGCTTACATACGTCCCACTGCTGGACAGGCCTACTCATTTCTGAGAGGATATCAGGCATGGAAATGTCCGACGCGTTGCCCCAATGCGTGTTGTAGACTTCACATGTATTTGATATAATAAAGAGACCGGCAACGGGCAGATGTGTTGAAGCTGCAAGAAGTCTGGCATAGCAATAGTCTGCCCACCAGCCAGGCGTGACGAATAAGGCAAATCCTTCCTAGAACGGGAGAAGTCCATGTTTAGCAGGTGGACTATCGCGGGCCGGTAAAATAGCAAATAAATTATATTTTTAACCATGGACTGTCACAATTTAATGGTTTAATCATTTTTAGTTGTCTAAGAGTATTCCGATGATATCCCGGACGTCAGTCTGAGCGAGATTAGAATGACTCTCCAACACCTTAAAAACGGCAAGGCCCCAGGCGAGGATGGAATTACAGCGGAGCTTTCGAAAGCGGGTGGAAAACCGGTAGTTGAAGTCCTTCAGAAGCTTTAATTCCGTCCTCCATGGTGGCATTACACCGGAGGCGTGAAGCAGAAATGCGGTGGCTTTATTCTTCAAGAAAGGCGACAACGCCTCTTGAAGAACTACAGACCGATTTCTGAGCTGCGCTGCTACGTGCTGTTTTCAAGAGTCATTACGAATCGTCTCGCATGCAGACTCGACGACTTCGGCCTCCTGAACATGCCGGTTTCGAAAAGGTTTTAGCACCATAGACCACATGTATACCCTTCGGCAAATTGTACAAAAGACCGAAGAGTACAATCTGCCACTTTTCCTGCGTATGTGGATTATGAGAAAGCCTTTGATTCCGTCCAAATTTGGGTGGGCAGTCCTTCAGCGGTGCCAAGTGGACTGTCGGTATATCGAGGTGAAGTGTTTTACAGTAGGGCTATGATGGCTATCCGAGTACAGAACCAGAGTACGAAACCTATCCAAATGCAGAGAGGTGTAAGACAGGGTGACGTTATATCCCCGAAACTCTTCACGGCTGCATTGGAAGACGTTTTCAAGCTACTGGACTGGAAAGGATACGGTATTGACGTCAATGGCGAGTACATCACTCACCTTTGATTTGCTGACGATATAGTTCTTATGGCAGAATCGCTGGAAGACCTAAGCACTATACTCAATGACCTCAATAGTGTCTCCCAACAGATAGGTCTCAAGATGAACATGGACAAAACAAAAATCATGTTTAATGTCCATGTCACATCTATGCCGGTAGTTGTTGGGTGCACTAAGCTCGAAGTTGTTGACGAATATGTTTACCTGGGACAAATAGTCTGACTAGGTAAGTCGAACTTCGACCGAGAGGTCAATCGACGGATTCAACTCGGCTGGGCAGCGTTCGGGAGATTACGATCCATCTTCTCGTCAGGCATACCTCAAAACCTCAAAACTAAATTGTACAACCAGTGCGTGTTGCCAGTGATGACAAATGGAACTGAGACGTGGTCCTTCACTGCTGGCCGTATGAGGAAGCTCAAGGTCTCTCAGCGAGCTATGGAGAGGGCTATGCTCGGGGTTTCTCTGCGTGATAAACTTAGAAATGAGGATATCCGCAGTATAACCAGAGTAACCGACATAGCCCTAAGGATTAGTAATATCACATATATTACTATTATACATCCAAATGTAATAATGGCTTATTACATTTGGATGAATAAAACTAATTTTACGGATTTTATTGTGTTACAAACCAAATGGACCTCTGGCAAGAAGGAGCCCTATATGATATATAACCCGTAACGGTGTTGCCGTTTTGATAAATAATTATAATATTTTCAAGTGTATTTATTTACCCCTGTGGCGGCGCTGTCGTCGCACCACAAGCGAAAATACATCGAAGCCTAAATCGTGCTATCAAAGTTCCGATGTAAAAGCAGTATATATAGAATAGCTCCGAACTACCACTGGGAGCATCGGCCGCTCCCCGGGCAGAACATCTTGTCCGGCGGGAGATCTCCCCTTTTCCTTCCACCGACTACAGTTGTGAATAACCGACGTGATGTGAACACGCAACTACTAGCTGGAAACTACAACTTTCAAACCTTGGTCATTAACCTCAAGAACCCCTACCAAGCACTCCCGAGAATCATCTTCTGCAGTCTTCAGCTCCTGCAAGCCAGTCCAACTTGTCTTCATCTCGACTCACTGCAGATTTATAAGGCAGACTCCTGGAACTTGCTCCGGATTATCGTTCTCACCCGCATCTCTTGCAAGTGCGTAGTATGGAATGCATTACACATCGGCATATCGTTCGCACCGGCTTCACTTGCGCTTACGCACACAGCATGCATTCCCCACCGGCATTAAGTACGCACAAGTTCTGAAATAAAAGCAGTATATATAGAATAGCTCCAAACTACCACTCGGAGCGTTGGCTGCTCCCCAGGCAGAACATCTTGCCCGGCGGGAGATTTCCCCTTTTTCTTCTAAGGTCTACGGCCACACCCCCTACCGTTACGTGGGTGTCGTAGAAAGGCGACAGATGCAAACAGACCAGGATATGTGCAGCAGCGCCTTCCTAATGACAAATAAAAATTGCGGTTGCACACCCGCCTAGCGTGGCAACTATGTCAAATATCCAATCTATGAGCCAACAGTGGACTTTTGGTAGGCTGTAATGGTAACCGATAAATACCAGAGCTCTCATTATACCCGCAAAGAACAAAAGATGAAAAGAGGCCGAATATCTAACGTTGTTATCGCAGAATTTTCCGCATTTTATGACTACCCTTAGGGGAGATAAACTATGCGAGCAGTAATTTTCTTGTGTAATAGACTAGCTTTTGCTCATTGAGATAGATTTACCAACTTAATATACTCGTAACTTAGCAGAGAATTTAGAAGAATATTTTATTATTAAACCATTTCAATAAATTGCTTAGAAGAGATGGAACATAATTTATTTTATTCATTTGATCGCGTTTTTTTTTATTCTGACGTAAACAACACTCGTGGTCACGGAATGAGATACATAGGTGTTTAAAATCATGATTTCACAGTTAACTTTCATTGTCGTTACGGCCTAACACAAATTCTTAAGCTCTGTGTACTGGCATATTATCCATCTGTCCATCCATTAGAGTCTATAAAGTCCACTATTCAGCAGGCTCATATATGACGGGCGGGCTCGGCAACGATTTCTCCTCTTTCTTCCTCTTCTTCCTCTTCAGATCTCTCATTTTACTCCCACGGCCAAAGTTTAAACATTAAACTATACTAGAGCTTTATAAAGTGTACTGATATTAACAACAACGATACATGCGCGAATATGAATAAAGTTAGTTCGTTTACATGTTTTTTTTTATATAAGTAAGAGAGACAAACATTCATACAGTCTATCTGATTATTTTGATATTTTAAGTTGTGAATGTAATATGAAAATATAAATTGAACTCTAACTGTAACTTATAGTGATGCACTGCAGCGTTTTTTTACCACGTAAATACTAAAAAAAAAATATCGCTTATAGCTCCCTAAATAAACTGGGGCTTAAAGCGAAAACCAAACAAGCAAATTAACAAATATTAAAAATCTACTGAATTATTTTATTCGGAAATAAAATACGACCAGAAAACCTTGATTACAATTTTTATTTAAATATGCGAAGGCTCTGTACCGTAGTGGCTAACTACTTAGAATCCCTTAAAGACAAAATATTTGTACGGCCAACGAGACTTACGAAAAGATTACTCTCTATGTTTTTGCAAACGCCGAGGCGATATAGATTCGCGAAAAGCGCCAAGATGAGGAACAGGCGATGTCAGTGCGATTTACCATCTCAGACTTAATCACAGCTTAGCATCAGGTGGGATTGCAGGTAAATGCTGGCTATAAATAAGTAAAATAGTTTGGAAACTCCAAAAGTGTACGCCTCATGAGCGTGTTTATTTTTTTCATCATAATTAAATGAAATTTTGACGAAAAAAAAATATCTTTAAACGTCTATTAGTCTGATAAGGATCATCCTGAGGATAAATGAAAACTTATTCAGAAATATTTGTTTCATTTCGTTGCGTATATTTTTCTTAAACGTGAAAACAAACAAGTGCACAGACTAACTGACTAATAATTTTTAACTACATTTTTGTGAATATAACGAAACAAATAAATAAAAAAATACCCTGACTTTATAATTTAATATATCTAGTTTTCAAAACATCTTTATTTATTGATTTAGTGTCTAAATTGAGACATACTAACAATCGCAAAATCGTCACATAGCGGCATGTCGGTAGTAGAGCACTCACACACGCTCGCTTCTTATATTACAGGTTTTCCTCATATGCAATTACACCTATAGCTATATTATTTAATCTACCGACCGGAAAACTAATAATAATGTCTAGAAGATACTATTATTAGTTTTCAACCCCTGAAATTACAAATATTTTCCTAAAAATCTAATTATCCCAGATTAAAACCATTCCACAATTAAATCGCTCGAAACTGACAAAGAGATTTCAAGGCTTAATAACGTCATTATGTTAAATGCCTAAAGCCTCCAGATTAGACGCCAGAAATTTCCGACTTTAATTAGGTAGTCTTGTTTTATCCTTTGTTGTTAAGAGAATATCCGGGCGACATTCAGTTTATACAAACATTAATCATTACAGCCTAATAAAAGTCCACTGCTAACATAGGCCTCTGCTATAGATGATCTCATATGAGGAATATTTTGACAACCGCATAAAAACAAACAACAAACGTATTCCTCTGGTTTTACCCTGGATAATGATACTAGAGCAAATATTTTTTAGATACATCGATTCTACTTATGTTTACCACTGCCATGTCGTATGTTTTGGTTTTATTTCTATAAATTTATTCTATTACTTGTTTAAAAAAATAAGAGCCTTTAAAACTACTGCAATTGACTTGTTATATAAACTACAACAAATATCCCGTGTAGTGTTGGGTAAGAATACCCACTACCCCATATCTTCCCGTGGGTGTCGTAAGAGGCGACAAAGGGAAACTGATACAGAAGATGGGCAGCAGCATCTTTCTGATAAAAGCCAAAACAATAAAAAACTGCGGTTGCCAACCCGCTCGCCAAGCGTGGCAACTATGGCAATATACCCACCATGAGCGACGACACAAAGAAACGGCCCCCAGTCCCCGGCGGCCCCGCTATTCCTGGCTACGGTGGCGACCATGGTAACGGCGGGCAGGGGTGCTAAGAATCTCCGGTGGAGGTTCGGTTGCCACCACGACGACTCGACCTGGCAACATATACGCACGCACCTGAGGACTGACGAGAAGATCCTGGAGCTGGAAGAAGAGATAGATGTTACGCTGGAATATAATAGGACTATCCGAGGTCCGAGGGGAGGACACGGTAATCCTCGAATCCGGCAACTTATTCTATCACCGGAGGGCGACCATCTGTCCCAAGGAGGTGTCGGATTTATCGTCCACAAATCTGTCGTTAACAACGTTGTAAAGATCGGGAGTGTCGACGAGGGTTGCGTACCTTATACTCAGAATCACAAAACGGTATTCGCTGAAGGTCATACAGGCTTACGCACCAACCTCGGCACACTCGATGAGGAGGTGGAGGAAATGTATGAGGATATCTATAGAGCCATGCATTCCTCCAAACCCACTATACGGTGTTAATGGGAGACTTCAACGCAAAACCAGGTACAAAAGAGAGCGGTAAGCTGAAAGTAGGAAATTCGGAATAGGCAACTGAACAGACAGATCTCCAAATGCATGCGGCGGGACTTGCGCAACTTCAATACAGCTCGTATTGAAGTTGCAAGCGATCGAGCGGAACCAGGGCTCCAAAGTCTTTGCCAGATATCTGTCTGTCTGCCAGAAAGAGCCAACTGTCGAAGCTGAAGACCGATTGTGGCAGCATCGTTTCCGGGACACCTGAGATTTTGAGTGAATTGAGAGGTTCTATGGGCAGCTGTACACGTCTTCGTTGGAGCTACACGCAAGTGTGAGTAACAATCCAAGAGCAAGTCTTATCCGACACTATTCCGATGATATCCCGGACGTAAGTCTAAGTGAGATTAGAATGGCTCTCCAGCACCTTAGAAACGGCAAGGCCCCGAGCGAGGATGAAATTACAGCAGAGCTTCTGAAAGCGGATGGAAAACCAGTACTTGAAGTCCTTCAGAAACTCTTTAATTCCGTCCTCCATGGTAGCACTACTCCGGAGGCGCGGAGCAGAAGTGCGGTGGCCTTGTTCTCCAAGAAAGGTAACAACGCTCTCTTCAAGAACTACAGACAAATTTTCCTTTCCAAGCCGCGTCTACGTGCTGTTTTCGAGAGTCATTACGAATCGTCTCGCATGCAGACTCGACGACTTCAGCCTCGAACAAGCCGGTTTCCGAAAAGGCTTTAGCACCATAGACCACATACATACTCTTCGGCAAATTTTACAGAAGACCGACGAGTACAATCTGCCACTTTGCCTTGCGTATGTGGACTATGAAAGCCTTTGATTCCGTCGAAATTTGGGCGGTGCTGCAGTCCTTCAGCGGTGCCAAGTGGACTGTCGGTATATCGAGGTGCTGAAGTGTTTGTACAGTAGGGCTACGATGGCTATCCGAGTACAGAACCAGAGTACGAAACCTATTCAAGTGCAGAGAGGTGTAAGACAGGGTGACGTAATATCCCCGAAACTCTTCACCGCTGCATTGGAAGACGTTTTCAAGCTACTGGACTGGAAAGGATACGGTATTAACATCAATGGCGAGTAAATCACTCACCTTCGATTTGCCGACGATATAGTCGTTATGGCAGAATCGCTGGAGGATCTAAGCACTATGCTCAATGACCTAAATAGTGTCTCCCAACGGATAGGTCTCAAGATGAACATGGACAAAACAAAAAATCATGTTTAATGTCCATGTCACACCTATGCCGGTAGTTGTTGGGAGCACTAAGCTCGAAAGTTGTTGACGAATATGTTTACCTGGGACAAATAGTCCGACTAGGTAAGTCCAACTTCGACCGAGAGGTCAATCGACGGATTCAACTCGGCTGGGCAGCGTTCGGGAGATTACGACCCATCTTCTCGTCAGGCATACCTCAAAAGCTCAAAACGAAATTGTACAACCAGTGCGTGTTGCCAGTGATGACATACGGCACTGAGACGTGGTCCTTCACTGCTGGCCGTATGAGGAAGCTCAAGGTCGCTCAGCGAGCTATGGAGAGGGCTATGCTCGGGGTTTCTCTGCGTGATAAACTTAGAAATGAGGATATCCGCAGTAGAACCAGAGTAACCGACATAGCCCAAAGGATTAGTAAGCTGAAGTGGCAATGGGCCGGCCATATAGCTCGAAGAACCGACAACCGATGGGGAAGAAAGGTTCTCGAGTGGCAGCCTCGTACCGGCAGGCGAAGTGTAGGGCGTCCCCCCACTAGATGGAGTGACGACCTGGTAAGACATGCAGGAAGTCAATGGATGCAGGTGTCTCGGGACCGTGCTTTGTGGCATTTCGTAGGGGAGGCCTATGTTCAGCAGTGGACTTGTGAAGGGCTGTAATGAATGAATGAATGAAATAAACTACTAGATGGAGTGACGACCTGTAAGACATGCAGGAAGTCGATGGATGTAGGTGGCTCAGGATCGTACTTTGTGGCATTCCTTGGGAGAGGCCTATGTTCAGCAGTGGACTTGTGAAGGGCTTTAATTATGGTAATGATGATGATTATAATGACAAACAACCATCGTTATTGAACAATAAGGAAACAAATTTAGCGGAAAAAAGAAGAACATACAGACAAGGTTACTACAACCCTTCTTATATTGTTATTGAAGAAAAATCTAATTGTTTCAGTTTTGCAGGAGGAAGTAAGGGAATACAAGTTAATAAAAAAATCATTAAATCATCAAGTTTTAATTAATTTTTTTTTGTCCCTCTCGGTTGCCTAGATCGGTCTTTTAAGTACAGTGTGATATCAATAGATCGTGAAAAACCTATTCTTCCAATTTCTAGCCGCATATCCTCCTAAAGTAGACAAACATAATTTAATTTAATTACTTACTTCTTTTCTTAGATAGATAAGATCTAGTAGCGTGTAGTGATAGCATTAAAGAATCCATCATTCTTTTCCGTAGGTGTGTGAGAGACCGTAGAAATGTCAGAAAATGGAATACCAAACTAGTGACGGAATGTAGCGTTTAAAGCAAAGATGTGAGTTCTTAAAATGGGAGACCGAAGAAGAATGAAGTGCCATGATGTAATTCAGTATTCGGTTTCTTGGAATTTAAATTACTTTATAAAATAAGTTTGAAAAACGAGCACACGGTCGACATAAATGATGTGGTCCATAGATACTTTCATCTCTTCTCGATTTAGAATCCAAATGTAAATGCGTTGTCACCCGTGAAGGCCAAGATAGAATGTTTCGTTACCAGTAAAATGAGTCTCCTGCTCTATACACTCGCCATAAGAAATTTAGCAGCTATTCTTCCCACGTTGTTAAGAGACAAAAAGATAAAAGAGTGTTACCTACTTTTATGGACTCTTAGGTAGAGAAGGAGCCCTTCCGCCTAGCAATAATTGCTATTGCTTATTTTTGTATAGGTGTACACGCACAAACACGTTCGTCCTGTGCCTCATCTCTCTCTGGTCATGTCGGATTGCCATCCCATCGGCAGTACAGAATACTTGCACACACACTCGTGCAGTATACTGTGTATTACCCTATTCTGTGCAAATGGCTTGTCGCCCACGAGACTGGCGGCCATGACATCATTGAATAACATAATATATAACATAACATAAACACTCACGCCTGTCACACAGAGGGGTAGGCAGAGACTACGGACTTCCATTTGGCACGATCCTGGCACACCTCTCTCTCCTCCTTTACATCCATATATCTACGCATACACGCTCGCGGTTTAGGGTACTCCTAATCTGGCCCATTTTCAATATATCGCCAATTTGGTCGATAAACCTTCGTCTAGGGCGTCCCTTTCCGACTCTGCCGTTCAGTTTTGCAGCATAAATTTGCTTTGTCACTTTTTCCTCATTCATTCTTTCTACATGACCAAACCACCGAAGCATTCCTTTCTTAATCCTGGTCACAACGTCATCTTGTTAACCACACTTTTCTTTCATCACACTATTTCTCACCCTGTCATTCAGATTCAGCCCTAGCATACTCCTTAATGACCGCATTTCTACACCATTTATTCTACTTTCATCCTTCTTCTGCCAGACCTAACTTTCACTACCATACATTAAAGTAGGGACTAACACAGCATTATGAATTGCCAAACGTGCCTTTTTTGACACATTCTGACTCTTCACAATAGCAATAATTCACTCTATTTCCTGCGTTCACTCGTCGTTCTATATCCTTATCATATCTACCATCCCTGCTAAATAAACAAACTCATCCACTTGCTCAATCGACTCCCCTTCTATTCTTCTTTCACATAACGTTTTACTTTCTTCTCTTTCAAAAACCATCACTTTCGTCTTACTTGCGTTCACTTTCCATACCCTTTCTTTTAATGACCAGTTCATTAAAGTAACCATCATTGCAACTCGGCCGCCGACGATGCAAATATGACTTGATCATCGGCGTACAAAAGACATTTGACGGTTAACCACCCACATTCTTCAACTTTCAAAGTTTGCAAACAACTGTCTACAAATAGGTTAAACAGTCTGACACCTTTTGGATGCCAAACCAGTCCGAGAGACCCCGTTGATCCTGACACAAGCACTAGAGTTCCTATAAAGAGACCTTAATGCCTGTATCAAACCAGCGCTCAAACCAAATGAGTTCAGTGTTTGCCATAACACATTCCTGTCCACTCTGTCATAAGCCTTTTCAAAGTCCATGAACGCACAAAAAACTTTCTGGTTTTTGGCCAATAACTTCTGCGCAATCATGAGCATGGGAAAGACTTGATTCGTACACCCCATTAACTTTCTAAATCCAGCTTGCACATCCCAAATTTTTCCAGCAGTTTCTTCCATAACTCTTTCAATTAACGCCTTAGCATACAGTTTACCCACAATGCTAAGCAAGCTGATACTACGGTAGTTTTTACAGTCCTGCTGTGACACTTTTCCTTTATATATTGGGACTATAACGGCCTTGCACCAGTCTTCCGGTACCTGCTTCAGTTCTCAACATAAATTAAACAAGGTGTGCAGCAGGCCTGCCACCACTCCCTCTCCAGCCCTTAGCATTTCGAGTGATACTCTATCATATCCGGCTCACCTGCTTTCATGCTTTTCATTGCTTTCATTATTTCATGTACACTTATCTCCCTCCTCTCTCCACTTCTTTCGGAATTTCTATTTCACTTAATTCAGACGACTCTCCACTCACAAACACGCTTTCAAAGTATTCCTTCCATCTCTTTAAGCTCGAAACTTCATCTTTCAAAATATAGCCATTCTCGTCTCGTATAGTATTCAATCTAGGATGTTTTGAATTTCCCCTGGCAGTTCTTACGAGTTTTCATAACATTTAATATTTGCCTGGAATTTATCAGATATTCTTCTATTATTCTTATCCATTATTTTCTGCTTTTTCAACTACTTATTTTACTCTCTTATTTAGACGTCTAAAGACTGCCTTTTTTTCTTTCAATCTCATCATCCATAATGCCAAAATTACCAGCTTTGCCGTTGCAAATCTAGCCATGCTCTCTTCTTTGCTTCAAATTCCATCCGTACCTCATCATCCCACCACAACGTATTATTTTTCCTTTCATTCTTTCTCTTACTTACACCACATACTTCGGTGGCTGCATCCACCAAAACTTTCTTAACATTATTCCATACAGTCTTCAGGTCTAAATCATTCATACATATTTCATTCAAACCACTTATATTCTCCCTTAGTCTACATTTATACTTCTCTTTCACACCTTCATTTTGTAACCTCTCTATTCTTATATGCTATAACGCAGTGGTAGACACAGATGTCCGATGCCGCAAACGCCTGAATAGACCATTAATTCGGCATAAGACCAAGTAGTGATCCGTCCCTACGTTGGACCCCGGTAAACACCACTGCGCTCCTCATTCTTTCATCCACAATTATGAAATATATCATGCTTCTATCATCACCTCTTTCCCATGTATACATGTGAATCCTCTTATGGCGAAAGAAAGTGTTCGTCCCAAAAATATTCTTTTCCACACATATGGCGAGGAGGTCTTCACCATTCTTATTTACACTTTCATCGCCAAACATACCTAATATCCTTTCATAACCAGAACTCTTCACCCCAACCCTTCCATTAAAATCTCCTAACATAATAATATTTTCATTTCCATTACATGTCATCAATACCATCCTTACTATGTCCCAAACTGTTCTCGGATTTAAGTTGGCTTAGATATGTCTACACCCTAGCACAAACAACTTCTTGTTTCTTCATCTCGTATTCATAGCAGCCTTGGGCTTACACATTCATACTCTTCACACATTGATCCATTCTTTCTGAAAGGATGACACCGACACCTGGCATGCCCGCTCGGTTCCTTTCGTTTCGTCTCATTTACACATAACACATCTATTCCTCTATCATTTATCATTTCGCATACTTTATCCATCTTATCATTCATTGCTCCATACATTCAGCGTAGCCAGACGGGCCTCCGCAATCCACTTTTCGTTCTCCGGGAGACAGGACGGTGGTGTTTTTCCCGGAGATTCTTTCGCACCCCTGCCCCATTAAAGGGGCGCTGGAAATCGACATTTTGATTTGTTGGCTAATGGTGGAACTAAGGGGTGTAGATTTTACGCCGCTACCATACGGCGAGGAGCCGTGTCTATCCTTTCGGCTTTATCGCTCTTTTAGCACCACCCGGGGGACACGTGTAGGGTGGGCCTAGGGTTAGGTGGTCGAAACCTACTGACGCGAGCGACTCATCCCCCTTCAATATCATTGAATATATCATTATTAATGTACAATATAGAAGTAATATTTTTAATAAAAGGCGATTTATTGCACATAGACAAACATTCTGAACCGGCACTCTCATAGAATACTATAATATAGTATTCTATGGGCACTCTATTTATAGGCCATGCTAATACTTCTTCAGCCAATTTTTTTATTTTTGATTGGCTGGTGCTTTTTTAATAGTAGAGGGGGCAAACGAGCATGCGGCTCACATGATGGTAAGTGACTACCGTCGCTCATGAACAACTGCAACACCAGGGGAATTGCAGATGCGTTGCCGACCTTTTAAGAAGGAGTAGGCTCTTTTCTTGAAGGTCCCTAAGTCGTATCGGTCCGGAAAAATCGCTGGTGGTAATCGATTCCACAGGATGTTGTGCGAGGATGAAAACTTTTCTAAATCGTACAGTGGTGGACCGCCAATCATCCAGATGGTATGGATGGTATCGCGAGTTTTGTTTCATTGCTTTCATTATTTCATGTACACTTATCTCCCTCCTCTCTCCACTTCTTTCGGAATTTCTATTTCACTTAATTCAGACGACTCTCCACTCACAAACACGCTTTCAAAGTATTCCTTCCATCTCTTTAAGTTCGAAACTTCATCATTCAGCATACAGCCATTCTCGTCTCGTATAGCATTCATTCTAGGCTGTATTGAATTTCCCCTAGCAGTTCTTACGAGTTTCCAGAACATTTTAATATTTGCCTGGAAGTTATCAGATATCCTTCTATCATTCTTATCTGTTCTTTCTTGCTTTTCCTTTCAACAACTTCTTTTACTCTCTTATTTATAAGTCTAAAGCCTTTTTTTCTTTCAATCTCATCATTCATACCGCCAGAATTACCAGCTTTGGTTGCCAGTAAATCTAGCCATGCTCTCTTCTTTGCTTCAAATTCCATCCGTACCTCATCATCCCACCACAACGTATTATTTTTCCTTTCATTCTTTCTCTTACTTACACCACATACTGTGGCTGCATCCACCAAAACTTTCTTAACATTATTCCATACAGTCTTCAGGTCTAAATCATTCATACATATTTCATTCAAACCACTTATATTCTCCCTTAGTCTACATTTATACTTCTCTTTCACACCTTCATTTTGTAACCTCTCTATTCTTATATGCTATAACGCAGTGGTAGACACAGATGTCCGATGCCGCAAACGCCTGAATAGACCATTAATTCGGCATAAGACCAAGTAGTGATCCGTCCTACGTTGGACCCCGGTAAACACCACTGCGCTCCTCATTCTTTCATCCACAATTATGAAATATATCATGCTTCTATCATCACCTCTTTCCCATGTATACATGTGAATCCTCTTATGGCGAAAGAAAGTGTTCGTCCCAAAAATATTCTTTTCACACATATGGCGAGGAGGTTTCACCATTCTTATTTACACTTTCATCGCCAAACATACCTAATATCCTTTCATAACCAGAACTCACCACTAACCTTCCATTAAAATCTCCTAACATAATAATATTTTCATTTCCATTACATGTCATCAATATACCTCCTTATGTCCCAAAACTGCTCTCGGATTTAAGTTGGCTTAGATATGTCTGGGGCGTACACCCCTAGCACAAACAACTTCTTAAGTCTCTCACATTCGTATTCATAGCAGCCTTGGGCTTACACATTCATACTCTTTCACACATTGATCCATTCTTTCTGAAAGGATGACACCGACTCCCTGGCATGCCCGCTCGGTTCCCTTTCGTTTCGTCTCATTTACACATAACACATCTATTCCTCTATCATTTATCATTTCGCATACTTTATCCATCTTATCATTCATTGCTCCACATACATTCAGCGTAGCCAGACGGGCCTCCGCAATCCACTTTTCGCCCCTCCGGGAGACAGAACGTGACGGGTGGTGTTTTTCTCCCGGAGATTCTTCGCACCCCTGCCCCATTAAAGGGGCGCCGGGAACTCGGGGACATTTCTTTGATTTGTTGGCTAATGGTGCGACAGGAAATGTGGATTTTACGCCGCTACCATACGGCGAGGCCGTGTCTATCCTTTCGGCTTTATCGCTCTTTTAGCACCACCGGGGACACGTGGGGTGGGCCTGAGTTAGTGGTCGAAACCTACTGACGCGAGCGACTCATCCCTCAAATATCATTGAATATATCATTATTAATGTACAATATAGAAGTAATATTTTAATAAAGGCGATTTATTGCACATAGACAAACATTCTGAACTGGCACTCATAGAATACTATAATATAGTATTCTATGGGCACTATTATAGGCCATGCTAATACTTCTTCAGCCAATTTTTTTATTTTTGATTGGCTGGTGCTTTTTTAATAGTAGAGGGGGCAAACGAGCATGCGGCTCACATGATGGTAAGTGACTACCGTCGCTCATGAACAACTGCAACACCAGGGGAATTGCAGATGCGTTGCCGACCTTTTAAGAAGGAGTAGGCTCTTTTCTTGAAGGTCCCTAAGTCGTATCGGTCCGGAAAAATCGCTGGTGGTAATCGATTCCACAGGGATATTGTGCGAGGATGAAAACTTCTTCTAAATCGCACAGTGGTGGACCGCCAATCATCCAGATGGTATGGATGGTATCGCGAGTTTTGTTGCGATGTGCAATGGTGAAATTGAGCGGCTGGAATTCGTCCAAACAATTCCTCAGAGCACTCCCCGTGGTAGATGCGATAAAATACGCAAAGAGATGCAATATCTCTACGCAGTACCAGTGAGTCAAGCCGATCGGAAAGAACTCGGTCGTCTACGATTCGAACCGTTCTCCGCTGGATGAGGTCAAGTGGAAGGAGCTGGTACTGGGTTGCCCCTGCCCAGAGATGGGAACATTATTCCATGTGGAGCCGAACCTGCGCCTTGTAAAGTTGCAAGCGGTGGGCAGGCATGAAATACTGTCCCGCTCTGCTGAGCCCGTCAAGCTTTTTAGAGGCCAATTTGGCCTTCTCTTCCAAGTGACCACGAAACTGTACATCACTCGATATGTCGACACCGACGATTCCAATACTGACTGAGGCAACAAGAGGAATGCCTTGAAACTGAGGAGATACGATAAAGGGGTTCTTTTTAGCGGTAAACCCGCAAACTGGACCAGATTTAGTCGCCCCCAGTCTGAGACTTTGTTAAACAAAGTCTCGAATTCAGACACAAGTTTGTTTCGGTACTCGGCGACGTTTTCCCGAGAAATATTACGGCCGGTGTATAAAGCATCACCAGTGTTGTCAGTGTATAGCAATGAATGTTACCAGTTTGCAACATATCATTGATATGCAGAAGAAATAGCGTTGGTGATAGCACGCAGCCTTGTGGAATACCAGCGTTAATGGGCTTGTAGTCGGAGCATGCACCATCTATTAAGCCCATAGAAAGGAAGCTTCGAAGGAAGCGCTTTGTGCCAAACCCGATCGACGGCCTTCGCTATGTCCAAACTAACGGCCAACGCCTCCCCCTTGGACTCCACTGCCTCCGCCCATCTATGAGTTAGGTAACCTAGAAGATCACCAGCTAAGCGACCTCGACGGAAACCGTACTGGCAGTCACGATAAAGGGGTTCTTTTTAGCGGTAAACCCGCAAACTGGACCAGATTTAGTCGCCCCCAGTCTGAGACTTTGTTCAACAAAGTCTCGAATTCAGACACAAGTTTGTTTCGGTACTCGGCGACGTTTTCCCGAGAAATATTGGCACGGCCGGTGTATAAAGCATCACCAGTGCTGTCGTGTGCATAGCAATGAATGTTACCAGTTTGCAACATATCATTGATATGCAGAAAAATAGCGTTGGTGATAGCACGCGCAGCCTTGGAATACCAGCGTTAATGGGCATGGTCGGGCATGCACCATCTATTAAGCCCATAGAAAGGCTTCGAAGGAAGCGCTTTGTGCCAAACCCGATCGACGGCCTTCGCTATGTCCAAACTAACGGCCAACGCTTCCCCCTTGGACTCCACTGCCTCCGCCCATCTATGAGTTAGGTAACCTAGAAGATCACCAGCTAAGCGACCTCGACGGAAACCGTACTGGCAGTCACGATAAAGGGGTTCTTTTTAGCGGTAAACCCGCAAACTGGACCAGATTTAGTCGCCCCCAGTCTGAGACTTTGTTCAACAAAGTCTCGAATTCAGACACAAGTTTGTTTCGGTACTCGGCGACGTTTTCCCGAGAAATATTGGCACGGCCGGTGTATAAAGCATCACCAGTGCTGTCGTGTGCATAGCAATGAATGTTACCAGTTTGCAACATATCATTGATATGCAGAAGAAAGAGCGTTGGTGATAGCACGCAGCCTTGTGGAATACCAGCGTTAATGGGCTTGTAGTCGGAGCATGCACCATCTATTAAGCCCATAGAAAGGAAGCTTCGAAGGAAGCTTCGAAGGAAGCGCTTTGTGCCAAACCCGATCGACGGCCTTCGCTATGTCCAAACTAACGGCCAACGCCTCCCCCTTGGACTCCACTGCCTCCGCCCATCTATGAGTTAGGTAACCTAGAAGATCACCAGCTAAGCGACCTCGACGGAAACCGTACTGGCAGTCACTGGTGATCCTCAAGGTAACCCATGAGCTGGCAGTTAAATAATCATTTCCATTACTTTGGAGAATAAAGAGGAGATAACGATATGCCTGTAATTGGATGGATCTGAGCGGTCGCCTTTTTTAGG
This sequence comes from Parnassius orleans, assembly GCA_029286625.1. Taxonomy (NCBI): domain Eukaryota; kingdom Metazoa; phylum Arthropoda; class Insecta; order Lepidoptera; family Papilionidae; genus Parnassius; species Parnassius orleans. Next base: position 32,499 of record JAGSMP010001283.1, on the reverse strand, counting down.
GATCGGGTGCACCAAAGCTGTCTTCCATGAGTTCTGGACTACGCCTAGGGAGTAGGAGTACCGGAAAAGACGCGTTAAAACCTGTGCTAACTCCGGAGCACACGTCTTCAGCACAATAGGTAGGACTCCATCAGGCCCACTCGACTTGTTGACGTCTAGGGAGAGGAGTGCTTTACGCACCGAGCGCTGTGTAAACAGCACTTTCTGCTTGAAGTACTCATACCGCGGAATGGTCGGCGGTGTGTTCCCCTCGTCATCGAGAGTCGAGTTGGAAGCAAAGAGAGAGCCTAGAAGATCGGCTTTCTCCTTTACGGCATGGGCCAGTGAGTTGTCCACCCTGTGCAGAGATGGCAGAGATGGCTGAGAGAAGTTCCCTTGGACAGCTTTGGCGAGAGAACAGAATGCACGTGTTACCGAAAGGAGACTTACTAGTTTCTTGCCAATTCTGCCGATGTGCTCTGACTTTGCGTTGGCAATGACACTTTTGAAGGACCTGGAGGCGGAATAATACTTCTTTTTAAGGGCGCTGGTGTTTACATCAAGGACGTTGATGCGTCAGTTCAGGCCCGGTGGCACTCCTGCTTATAGCGTGATGCAATTTTACAGGAGTGACCAATCCATGACTGAGTTCTGCCTCCGATGGGCACCACAGATGATGGAATAAATAATGCCATTCCCTGAAGTACCACATAAGCTACAGAATCAGCAACAACGTTGGGATGATCCGGCGAGAAGCAAACCCGCTCCCAAGGGTACAATGCAAAAAAAGACCACATCCCGTCCCAATCAGCCGACCTATAGTGCCAAACACGGCGGCAAGCTGCAGATCGCAACTGCGATGAGAGCGTGAGTGGTACTCACAATACAGTACTGGTTACAGACAATGGTCCGAAGAGCCAAGAGGATCATCGACGGAGACCTGATATCCGTCCGGATGAAAGGTCAGCTGAAGGTCCAACAGGGAAGGTACATGAGCCTCTACATCTGGGATCCGCGTAGGCGAAGTAACCAGTTGTATCAGACCATATGCCAAGGCAAAGTCATAAACAGATCTACCCGCATGATCGGTTAAACGGGAACCAAGCCATTCAGCGTGGTGTGCGTTAAAATCACCGAGCATCACGATCTCTGCGGATGGGACCTGTTGTAGCACGGAGTCTGCAGCCATTTGAACGTGGTCGGTGAGTCGGTCTGTGTCGGCATTACCGCTTTGGGACCTATAGAGGCACCCGTAGACGCGGGGATGGTCGTCGCTGTCTACGCTCAGCCATAAGATGGACAGGTCTGTACCTTCAAGACTGCCGCGGCGTCGAAAACAGATGTCCTTTCTGACGTACACGGAAACTCCAGCCCGGGGCACAAAGGAGTGTTCTAATTTGTACCCCGGGTAGGAGAGATATGAAGTATCAGCCGGAGAGGACACCTGTGTCTCGGTTAGAAAGAGCAAGGCCGGCTTTGCCGTCTCCAGATGGTAGTGGACGGTTTGAATGAAGTCTCCTGATATTGCAGAAATTCACGGAAAGCGTGGCAGGGGTTGTCTTTGTCTTATTTTTCCGCTTGCCCCGAGCAGGTTTCGTCTTGAGCGGAATTTCGTCCCTCTCCAGAATACGCTGAGCAGCCTGAGCACCCACGCTCAGAAAAAGTAGGGTAGCTTGGGCGTGGATGCTCAGTGAGGTATTCTCCGTCACCATTCTACTTCACGCTGGTATTCTGTGAGGTCGTAGTACCACACCGGTTCGAGCCGGCCCATCCGTACGACAGCAAAATCTTGAAAATAAAACATTTAGATTTTTTTACGAAACAGAACAGGCATTAGATTTTTAATGTATGATTTTCATGTGATTAAGTATCTTCCTGAAATTAACAACTTTAGCTAATTTATGCCACCAATTTCTAGTCCCTTCTTATCCCTGCTAAGGTTTTGAAGCCGTGGTAGCTAATGTAATAAGCACTCTCATTGGAGTTTGGTTTTCGCCGTTGCAACCGAAATTATTACTGGTAAATTTATGTGCTGGTTTAATACGTGCCTGGTGGTGAAGTAGAATATCATGTGGAAACCTGCATGTCTGAAAATTTAAAATAGAAATATACTTTCTTAGAAATTATAAGACGCCAATGTGCATTAGGGCAGGATAGAGGGCGGGCTCTGCTCAGCTCCAAAAACCGACTCCTTAGCTTATAGCAACTTTTTTTTAATAAAAAGTTACCTCTACACTAGGATCCTCTCGTGTATCGTGGGGGCAGTTGACAAACATAAAATACATAAGGATACGGAACAATTATTTGTAGGCCATAGAAATACGTGTTCCGTGCAGGATTCGAACCCTCAGCGCAGCAACTCATTGCCAAGCCACTGCCCCACGGACTTGTTAATATCTCGACTAAAAACTACATTATTTTACTAGTATTAGAACTCCCTTTCTGTCTAGTAGACCATTTGGTTAGGCACCATCACCCTCTTACTTATTTCTGCCGCAACATAGCAGTTCTTGGACTGCTGTGTGTCGGTTTGAAGAGTATATAGAGCCAAAATACAGGCTATGAGGTATTCCATATTAGTCCTCAGAGGTGAAAACGCAACTGTAGTCTTTTTTGTTACAACTTGGGTGCAGGAGCCCTGTCCGTGGACTACAGTACCTAGTCATTTACCATCAGGTGGACTGTAAGTTCGTTTGTCACTTCAGTTTTATAAAAAAACATCTGAAATATAAAAATGAAACCGTTGTGATTCTAACTAATTCTACGTGATATTTTATGCATTGCGGTTCCCCCGTTTATAACGACACATCTGTTACTACAAGCGAGTTATGAAGGCAGCGCAATGTTATAGAAACTAGCATCCAGGCCTCATAAATTCACTCGGCTATATGTTCTTACGCTATTGCGATTGTAGTGCTTTTAAATTATGTCCACAAGCTTGTGACATAAACACACGAGCACACAATGCAATTAAACATTGTAAAAATATTTTTCTTGTTGTTCAGTGGCAACGTAAAGAACCCACTATTCCACATCATTGCATGTGTGTTCAAAGAGGCCACATAGGGAAATGAAACAGTTAATAAGCAGCAGCATCTTCCTGATAACAATTAAAATTAAAAAGTAAAAAAACAAACGGTGGTTGCCAATCTGCTCGTTAAGATTGTCAACTACGGCAAATATCCTTCTTATGAGACAATCTATTGAGGACGCCTATATTTTGCAGTAAAATTTTAATAGGCTGTAATAAATTAATGAGCTAATGGACACTTCTTTGATGTTTCACGTTGGTACTCTGCAAAAACTCCTTCTTTTTCTAGCCGAACCGTTCGCGCTGTAGTCTTAGCGTAGATGCAGCCTGCCTCTACCACATACTAATTATGGATAAAAAAACTCTTATAAATTACATCTTCTTCGCCTTCTTCACAAGCCCTCAAAAGTCCAATGCTTTACTAGGGTTTCCTGTTACACGGAGTATTTTCCCTAATCATCACGTTTTACAGTCGGATTGACAATTGCTGATCTAAATATTTGTCATCTGGTATATACGTGATGTTTATACCACTATCTATCAGAAGTAATAAGATTTATGGCATTGCCCATAGTCAATACCCATTTAGTTTCATGGGCATACCCACAATCGATACCCAAGGAACGAAATAGGTTTAGGAACTTTCCTACGACGCCACCCGTGACGGCACAGCAAAACATTTCCTTAATACTTATATCCTGTATAAAAATTACACAAAAGTATGTATAGAAGCAGCGTCCCACTCCGGGGCACAGGGCTTATCTCATTTCCGAGAAGGTTTTAGCACAAGAAGTTTCTACAGCACTACTCTAATGCGTGCTGGCACACTTGACATCATTTTATTGAAACATTTTTTAATTTAGCACACATGCATGTTTCCTCACGATTTGTTCCTTCACCGCGCAGGGTTTAAGTAGGGGAAGCCGGGGCTACAATTAACTAATTAGACTTTGAAAAGTTAGCTCATATAAGGGCAATTAAAGCACAGCAGTTTAAAGACATTACTAGGTTTAATAAACATAGGAAACCTGGGAAAATTTATAGGTCAGGTGATTTAATCAGAGTTGAGAGACAGGTAAAATATGGTAAATCCCAAAAACTAGTGACTAAGTTCCAACGACCTTATCGCGTACTAAAAGTTCTGCCCAACGATAGATATTTAATAGAAGACACTCCACTGACTCGCAAAAATGGCCGTCGTTACGAGGCTGTAATTGCTGTAGACAAAATGCAGCCTTGGCTGAATTTCTCTCGAGATTTGTCAAGTAGTGATAATGAATGTAGCCATAGTGACAATGATTTAGAAAATTAATATTGTATTTCATGCTATGAATAATTAATTAAAGCTTATCTGTAAAACAGGACTAAATAAGATTAAAATATATAAGGACACAAATTCTTCAGTACATTGATTGTAATTAAACATGATGGCAATTTATTTGTTTTAATTAAATCTACGTATTTTAAATTAATTATGTAATTAAAAAAAAGTTATGATTATATAAATATAAAGGCATAATGTTTTTTTTTACAAAATATGTTTAATTTGTATGCAATATGATATGACAAAATTAATAATGGAATGTAATATAATGTACTACTAGAACTATATAAATTTGTTATTATTTTTGTTGAGTAGATCACTTTTTATTCCCAATATTATAGTGAATTAAGAATGTAATGTGCATAATTATAAATTTATTTAAGTGCGAGGACGCACTCAGAACAGGATGGCCGAACTGTTAGCTTCTTTCTGGTAACCCTAAATAAGTCTGTATCTATACTGCTCAAATATGATAGCTACTTGTACAATGGGAACCCAAAATTATTAAATCATTCAACCATAGATTCGGTCGTTTATTCGAATGCATACTAAAGGAGTGGAGGGGAAGCTAACACGCAAAAGGAGAAAGGCATTCTGGTTCGAGGTTCAGAGGAAGTAAGTCGTAAGCAATAAAGTGCAGAAGTAGTTGATATTTAGTTATTGGAAAACTGAAACTGTAAGTACGTGTGAACTTATTTGCTATGATATTATGTATACCCTGTGATGTATTATTTCATGGAAATATAAGATGTGATTATGTCGAATATTTGGTATTTCTTTTACGATTCCCTGTATTTGAGCTGACAACAAATTATTGCTAACAATTTACCCGCATGTGTGTTTATATTTAATCATATATAATATAAAATTAGGACATAAAACAACGTGACAATAGAAAAGCATATTTAATCGAGCATTGCGAGTCTTCTCAAATTGCTATGACTTTCTTTGACATCGTATCCGAAATCGTTATTGAACTCTTGAAAGTGGAAAAGTACTTTTATAATATATTATTTCTCGGGTATAAATTTACCTTTTCTAAGAATAGCTTGTTTGAAGTTTGATATCACCCCCTTATAGATATCCACATAGTAAAATGTCAAAATTCTCCCTCAACTCTCAAAATAATAAAAAATGCGGAATTTTGTATAGGATTAGGGTAACAAACGAGCGCACAGTCCACCTGATGGTAAGTGTATCCTGTGGCCTATAGACACCTCGTACATCTATACTTGATTCGGAATCAAAATGCAAATGCGTTGTCACCCCTCGGGACTAAGATGGAATGCCTCGTTTCCAGTAAAAAGGCCTCCGGTTCTTCACACTCACCATACGAAACACAGAATTAAACTTTATTTACCGCTGGTATTCTAAGAGAGTGGGGTCCTTGCCTGTTGTAGCTGATCCATTCGTGCTTCAACCATAATATAGCTGTAACATGGCTCTGCTACATATAACACAAAGAACTTCACAATAAGTGGCTCCCTATAATCCATAAATTACTTGACTGCTTATGTTGTTATTAATGGTGGGTAGTGACAGTGTAAGATAATCTGTCACTCCGTCCTTTCCGCGCCTGTCGTAATTTCGAAATGAACCAAACGGGGGATAAAATCACAAAAAGGAACGCTAATGACTATACATTTAAGTTATATTTCTGCTTGTAAATAACTTGTGAAACATTTTCTTCTAAAATATCAACAAGGGTTCACTTATTAAAAGGATACAACAAACTGTCCAACTAATCTAGCGAACAGTACAAAATTACTGTAATGATTTCATCGTTGTTTTATAAATTCAGTAGGATTTTCGAGTGTATAAACTTTTAAACATGTTTTTTTTATTTACATAATATTCATTCATTCATTCATTACAGCTTCTCAAAGTCCACTGCTGAATATAGGACTCTCCTTATATTGCCACTTAAGAGGGATAATTGCCATGTTTGCCACGATTGGTGGACGAGTTGGCAACTGCTGTTTCTTATTTTCTAGTTCTAATTAGAAAGACGCTGCTGTCCATTTCCTGGATTGTTTCCCTCTGTCGTCTTTTGCGATACCCACTGAACGATTAGGATAGTGGATACTCTTCTACCGCCACTACACCGATAACTTTTATACTATGGCTCTTCTTATTTATATATAAATAGCTGTCCCAGCAAACGTTGTGCTGTCCTTATGGTGGGTGGCACGATGAGTTTAAATCTGAATTCACTCAGAACTTTGTTACCTATGGGGATACACTCTCTGTTCCCTCAATCGCATAGACCGAAGAGACGGAAAATCCGTCACGACCGAAGAAAGTTCAGGCGCAGGACCGACGGCTTAGATTGCTTTTAAGAGAAAATTTTGGCCATAGTTGCCATACTTGGCAGAAGGGTTGGCATCCGCAGTTTTTTTATTTTAATTTTTTGTATGTGTTTTATTAAAATGGGGTAGAAATTGGTAAATTTATTTAAATTCTTTATTCCATTAAACGTATTCTCCTATTGTATGAACTATAAAACTATATTAACTAATCAAGCCAGTAAATAAGTATTCCTGGTGTAAAAAAAGAAAAGTACCGATTATCACCAGTTGCTCCATTTGTACAAATGTGACGTGCTTGAGTTAACATCCCTTTTGATGGAAGTAATTCTATAAATACAGGCTCGGTAACATATGAACGAACATTTCTTATAAGTTTTTGAAAAAAAAACAATAGGACTGACAAAAAATAGTACTTCAACGCTAGTAGGGGCAGCAATGGCTGCGTGCTTCAAATCCTTCTGTCAAAGTAACCGGTTTTCAAAAGTGAATATATTACGGATTCTTATTCATCGAATCGTTCATCAAATCAGGAAAAGATATGATTAAGTGCTTTTCCAGCTGTGATTATTTGAGTTTTTTATGGCATATCGGTGAGAAATTCTTTATCTTCTTTAACAGCTAGTAAAAGTCCACGGCCGAAAATTAGCTTCGTCCGTTGTAAGGAGAAATTGCTTTAATCATAACGCTTGTCAGGCAGATTGACCATTGCAGCACCAGATGTCTCGAATCTTTGACGTTGCTCCCGTAGCAAGTCTTAGTATTTTACCTCTGGCGTAATCGAGATATTAAACCGCCGTATATCGGAAGCTATTTTTTTTTTTTTGGGATTTCCCATAGTCACCTTGTTCGCGCCACTCGCAACTACTGCTTAACGCTTATGAAATTTGTTATGAGAATGCTGCAAGGCCCACTCCCGGGTTTTCCTATCTACCGTCTTTATGCCCAGCATGTGCACTCGTGTGTTAAACGGGGCACACACAAACATTATATTTATGAACGCTTGTAAAAAAATTACGAGACCTCAAAGAACGCATTTAATTCTTTGGACGAGCAGAACTTATTTCTTAGTGCCACTTCGAATATTGAACAATTACGTAGTGAATTTTAAGAAGATTTAGATAATTATAATGTTAACAATTTAAAATTAAACCCTAATGCAGACATTGATTATAACGCTTGGAACTTATTTGAAGATTTATATAGTCGTATTAAGTGTCAAGTTACAAAATTATCTACATTGCCATCTATTGTAACCTTAAAACATAGTTTTCCTACTAAATTAAAAAATTTATTACCGCCAATTGAATTAATGTCATTTATCGGTGACACACGCCAATGGTCAATGTTTTATCAACAATTTATAATTTACAGTTAACTGATGCCGAACGTGTTTATTGTTTAGTAAACAAATTAAGTGCCAAAGCGTGTCAATTTGTGCCGCCTTATCACCTACCGCAGAAAATTATTCTATAATTTGGAATGTTTTTATACGTAGATATAATGACGAACGTTCCCTAGCATCTACGTATATTAACCAACTATTGAACTTAAAACAAGTGAACGAAAAAAAAAAGATATCACACTGGTTACGAAGATTAAAAATTAGCTTAGGCATTAAAAATCACGGTCAGCCATAGCAAACAAAAGATGATTTTATCCTTTGTGTCATCAGTGAGTTAACATCACCTTTTTTGGTCAGGTCAGGCGAAAGGGTCACGTCGAGGGGGATACTATTTACGTCAATAAACAACCGCGCCCTTTGGTCAAGGAAAACAATGGGAATGTATACACCACGCAACACCAATGCGCACTCTGTTGGTGAGACGGGAAACTAATAACTGTTACAAGCATGTACAAAACTGCAGAATCAAAGAACGCTGGCGTCTAGTGGGACAGGAAAAGGGGATCGGTAAGAGTGTTACGGAGTCGCGAGGAGGTGTTTAGTTGTCTTCAATCTCTTGCTCCTGTTCTTCGTCAAACTCCGCATCTTCATCGGCGGTGGCCTCCTGGTATTGCTGGTATTCGGAGACCTAGTCGTCCATGTTGCTCTTCACCTCGGTTAACTCCATCTCGTCCATAACCTCGCCAGTGTACCAATGTACGAAAGGCTTGCGCTTGAACATAGCGGTGAACTGTTCCGTTCCTGAACAGCTCTTGGATCGCGGTCGAGTTGCCGATGAAGGTGGCGACTATCTTGAGACCTCTGGGTGGGATGTTGCACACGCTGGTTTTCACTTTGTGGGGGATCTATTCGACGAAGTACGACGAGTTATTTTTTGGACGTTAAACATCTGCTCGTCGACTTCCTTCATCGACATGCGGCTTCATAACACTTGATTTCAAGTGGATTCTATGGTTCATAGACATTTACATCTATTCTTAATAAAAAAATTAAAATGTACTCGCAGATACGTTTTCACTCCTGTAGACTAAGTTAAAGTGACTCGTTAGCAGTAAAAGGGCCGCCGATTACCTGCGCACACTCTTTAAAATGTGTATAAAAATACCGAGAGGTTAGCTTCTCTGCGCCTGTGCTCGGAGGCTGACAAGATTTGATTCAACCAAATACAGCGTGGCTCTACCTCGATAACATTTTTTTTCAATTCAATTACTTTGAATATATATTTAAGTATACTCTTTATACTTTTATTGTTTTTTTTGCAGTGCATCAGGCATGTTTGTGGCCGCGTCTGCCTCGATGATGCTGCGACTAGCTGTGGGAAAGTATTAGCGGAGTCTTTAGGATGATAGAAAAAAGGATTGACTTTTCCATTAGCATCTACTTCTGAAGTTATTATGTGGAAATTAAATATACATACATAAACACTCACGCTTGTCACCCAGAGGGGTAGGCAGAGACTACGGACTTCCATTTGGCACGATCCTGACACACTTCTCTCGCCTCCTTTACATCCATATATCTACGCATACACGCTCGTCGGTTAAGGGTACTCCTAATCTGACCCATTTTCAATATATCGCCAATTTGGTCGATAAACCTTCGTCTAGGGCGTCCCTTCCCGACTCTTTCGTTCACTTCTGCAACATAAATTTGCTTTGTGTATGGAAATTATTTTATTCTTTTTAATTCTTTGAAGTCGGCTTTTACTATTATCAGAAGTCTAATTTATGTATAAATTGTTTCTTTTAAAATTCCCTGCCTATGATTATCGCGTGAAATTAGGCTATGGGGTTACAAGGTTTCTTGCAGTGCGGGGCATCAAGGTGCCAGTTGATGGTGCGTGCTACAAATAAATGAATTCTGATGTTCAATAAGAATGCATATTATGTCCATGTTTCTTCTTTATATCAATGATACGAGAAAATGGAAACTCGCCGAAAAATAAGATATTTCATGCATATATTATCATAAAAAAATTCAAAATAGTCACATTATTTTAGTTCTTGTTGAGTAAATTTTTGTGATAATGAATATGATGTCAAGTCTGGCAACTTTACCAATGAAAGGTAAATTTGCGATCAGGGGTGTACTGGTACAAAATTACGATTAACACGGAAAACGTAGTTTTTTTCGAGATATGCCAATTTTTGGATGAAAATACAATAACTAATTGACAGCATTGTTTTCGATATGGCAACATGAGAGTTAATTTTGGCAGTTTATTTTAACGCGGAATTTTGCCGGCAAAATAACCTCTTTGTTCAGTGCTCCAGAACTTTTATCGATTTTGTTTGAAATACTGAATGTAGGTATCTATATCTTTGTAGTAATGTAATATTAATGGTTATCATATGTAATATATCATTTTTAACATGTTGGTCTTAATATTTATCTCTAAAACTTACTTGGCAATATTACCATACTAGTGATGCCGCGATGTGACGGTTACTTTGCCATGTTTTGCTACAACCAAGGGTTGTCACTTTCAACCTATATTTTTAACCGTTTACAACTATTTAAACAAAGTGTTCTGTACTGACATTCTATGTATGTATGCTTGTATCGATGTTTCACCGTAGCAGCCCATTAGACCAATGTTACCAAATGAGTCGTCAATCAATTCATCTTTGTCATAAGTGAAGGAAAAGAAAAGAGAAATCTATATTATTTTTAGTGCATTGTTGGGCATTAATGATATTATTACTACTCAGTATTCTTCATAATTTCAACTTAGTGTATTGGTATTAAATTGCACCCAAAAAACTGTGTCATTTTTAATGGTTGCTGTTGTGGGAAAACAATATTTAGATAGATTACAAAATGATGATGATAACTAATAAACAAACGAATACTTGTTAATAATGATTGTGACAAGCTTTTTTTGGAACGAAGTTCCTTATCGGACGGTACAAATTTGGCGGATGGGGCTAGGCGCGAAAAAGTGTAAGATTTTTCCGTCACGACTCCCTCTGACGTAGTGTAGAAGGCCTTGGCAGCTATATGGAAGCGAGATGAAATAATATCTATCTCCCTGGCTCTTCTTGTTATCTTGCCATTAAAGAAATATTATTTTATTTACAATGACGCTTCATTTTAATAGACGCTAGTAATTCATTTATTGGTATTTGTTAATCAATAATATAATACGTTTATCAATAATAATATGCTACGAAAGAAACTTCGTTCCAACCGAGTGTTCCACTACTCTCACGCATGTTTTTTTAATCTATGCTATAAATAATTTAAGCTTATTATTGCAATAATTTGATTTTTAATTTTAGGCGAGAGTATTTTTGTTTGATATATTTTTGATTTTTGCTTAAGAAATTATTGTTAAAAAATTTAAATAAAAAAATTAAGTTAAGTACGTAATCAAGGATTTTTGACAACCCGGACACATATTTTCAAGTTTGTATGAAATATTGAAAAATGTAAGGGCACCTTTGCCACAAGGGTAAACTGCTATTTACAACACAATTAAAGGAGCAAATCATAACTCTAAGTGTTGTGTATTATATTACGAGATAAACTTACCTTCAACCTTGAAGTCAAATCCTATTATTTTCATTATAAATCCTGATGGCAAATTTGCCACAAAGTCAGGTTAACTTTGCCATTTTCTTTTTTTGAGTATTTTGTCTATTTAATGTTAACATTTGTTTAAATCACTGATAAATTCCAAATCTATGAAGAATTTAATGTCACATTTATCATTGACGCCTAGTCTGACAGTACATTTTTTGTTAGAAAATTGGTCCTAAACTTTTAAGTCCTTCCAAAAATGGCAAAGTTGCCAGGTTTCACGGTACTTTAATTGTTAAACAAGTTTCTAATATTATATTACTAGAAATCTGTTTAACAAAACGTTAGGTACGTAATCATGCATATTATAATTCCTAAGTACTTAGATCATACCATCAAATAATAGCTAACGATATAGTAAAGCTGTTAAGCATTAATACCCATCACGATAAAGCTCTTCTGTGTAACATCTGTAGTAATGGAATGATCATAGTCGCTTTAACGACTTAGTATTCCACGAGCAATAAATCAAACAGTTATCTGGTTACGCTATTTCTGTTTGTCTAGGGTAAGCATTCACAGGTAGTAGATCTGATCACTGTGATGCATGATAAATGATCACTTTGATGCAGAAAATGATCATCCTTTTCCTGTAATGGATTTCCACCACAACTAAGAATAGTAGTAAGAGCAACTCCTGCCCTCTCTTAATTGCGTGCACTATCCCCGTCACCACTAATCCCAGCACCATTACTCCCAACACCACTACACTAGGAAGACACACCAGCGTCGATAATACGACACGTGTTTCGCCTCTACACGAGGCATCCTTAAGTGAAATAGATTCTGCGGTGGCTGACCGCTAACAAACGATGCACATAGTGCACGCAATTGAGGGAGTGCGTGAGTTGCTGTTCAAACTAGGGAAGACACATCATTTTATTTTATTACGCGGATCTTGGCTAATTAATTATTTTTACACATTTAATTTAATGGATTTCGGCAAAGTAACGCCTAATTTTATTAATTATTTTTGATTTGTCAATAATTTTTACATCATGCCTGCAATTCTCAAAGGGGTAGGCTGAATTCAAAGAGCAACAAGTTCCTCTGACCACGTTTAGTCAAAAAGTATGGGTATAAATGAAAAATTGTGTAAGAAGTGATAGGTTTTTTGCATTTTCTATCACATTTACCACAGGAAGTGCTCAGAGGAATGTTAGTATTAATTCCAGCCGTCAAATTTCACCAACGCATAATATTAGTAATCATAACTAAACTCACGATTTCATCTACACCATTTGGATGCTTAGCGGTCCTCCACTATGCGATTGTTATTGATTGAAATGTTAATAGTTTTTATTGTATCACTTTTACACTTGTAAATGTATTTGAAATTTGAGTTCAAGTTACTTTTTCATTGTATTAAGAGTGGTATTCGTCTGCAATCGACAAGGACCTTCCTCGGTCGATCCCTTCGTGCCACAGCTATAATACGCTCTTTCTCTTTCTATCACGATGTGTACGAGTATGTAGGTATTTTGGAGAGTAACAAAGCTTTTTTTATAGAATAAGAGTAACAAACGAGCACAAAGTCCACCTCATGGTAAGTGGATGCTGTGGCACATAGATGCGTTGTCATCGCTGAGGACTGAGATTGGAAATGGTTTTCAGTAAAAAGTGTCTCCGGTTCTCTAACTCACCATACGAAACAAAACAGCATTAAGCTGCTACTTTGCGCTGGTATTCTGTAAGAGCGTCATTTTATTCGCTATAATATAGCTGCAGCGTGGCCACATCAGTAAAGAAACCGTACCGTACAGAGGCAAAGCTTCATACAACCGCGCTATTATAATTACACTACTACAAGCTTGAGGCGCGTGTGTGCGTGAGTACTGGCGGCTCGTCATGTACAGGGAGAAACTGCTTTAAACCGGCTCGGCCAGTGCTCAAACTCAGGGTTATGTAAATAATAATAAGTGTTAAATTTTATTTTTTAAAGTATTATTCGTGTCAAATGAAATATAAAAAAGTGTTAATATGGTTTACAGTACTGTTTGCAAGAACAATAATAGAACAAATAAAAATATATCATTTTTTTAATTATCCCAAGGACTCCACTAGGTAAGTAGTAACTTGACTATAATTTATTATTTTTAATGTGGTAGATAGATAACTCACCTATAAGTGACCTACCTACCTATAAGTGATTGAATAGTTATTTTTATAATGTTTATAAATGAATAATTACGTTTATAAATTAAATACGTTGGTTAATGTTTATTTTATTATTATTATTTCAGATGGCAAGAGTGGTTAAAAGCTATCGGATGAGAAGATCTCCCTTCAAAACTTTTTGATTATAAAAAAGGCAACAATATATACTCTATGAGGATTACTTTGAAAAATACTGTGTTAAGTTTTCTAAAAAAAGACCTGTAAATTATTTATTTGGAAATGACGGTGCTTGTTTGAGTTCCAGCCAATGTGAGAATGTATCTGAAATAAAATTATGAATTGCTTGAGCAAAAATTTACGAATATTTTTCTCGAATATTGATCTCGAAAGAAACATTGTAAATATTGGTAACGAAATATTAAAACGTGTGCCAGATTGTATATTTGTTATGCCATGTGAGTGCTTTCCAATATATTATTAAAAAAAACTTAGATTCATAATTTACCATTTAAATAAAAGGCACAACAAATTGTTGAAGAACAAAAATTATAAAATAAAATATTTAGAATAATTAGTTTATAAAACATATTCTATCTTAAGTTTATAATAAAAGTTGATAAAGGTTTTGTTTATTTCATTTTATCCTCCTGTTCCAACCCTACAAAAATAGATAAAAATTTTGACAACTCCTCAAAAGCTTTGCCTCTGTATGGTTTCTTTATTCATGTAGTGTGTCTCTACCACGTAGCACCATTTAAAAAAACAGGTCAAGTGCAATTCTGATTTGCGCGCCGGGCACAGATGTGACGTATTTGTATCTATGTAGCTTTCAACAGGTCCGTATTATGTGACATTAATTTCTAAGTCATATTTTATAGAGCTTTAAATGCAATCTTTGACATGAATGCCTTACGTTTATACCGAAAACCTGATTAGGCATATTTTTATTCTCCATGCTTGCTGTTCATTTAATAACCTATGGCCCTAATATTTTTATGCATATACTTAACAGTAGCATTACACTTTAATCTATAAATAACTTTAATCTACAGTAACGTTTAATCTAAGTAACATTGTGATAGCATTCCCATTTTTATTGAAATTCTTTCGAGGTAATCCCCGCGTTATTAGGACAGCTCAAGGGCTCCAGTCGCGCCTTTACTTAATATGTTTAGCAAAATCTACTATTTAACGTTTCAACAAATAAGAAATTTACATTTATCTGTCACTAATGTTAAGTTCAACTGAATTATACCAAGTAATATAATAATAGTAATATGACGATCTAACTAATATTATGAAATTCAACAATTATGCGAAAATTATGCTGAGCTCTTTGATTGGGCTGAATTTCATTGTTAAGTTGAGTGACCACTAACTCGCAAAACGTTATCCATCCATGACAGTTTTGTAGGTTAGTGGTCACTAAAATAAAATTACGCATTTGTTACATTAGCCTATAACCCCCAGTAATAAAACAGGCGTAGGCCAATGGCCAGAGACTCACACGAAGTAGATTATAAAGTATTAAGAAATTTGAAAATGGAATAAAAAAAGGGGAAAAGTTCTTGTAATATATGAATACATAGAGCTTCTGCTATAACCAATTATTTCATGTCATTTATCTAACAAACTTAGAAAATAAAAGTAAAGTCTGCAGTCACAGCCTATTTAAACCTTACCACTCCTTTTTTGCTTTAAGGTAGATAATTGGCCAGACATATAGCTCGAAAAACCGACAACTGATGAAAACGATAGGTTCTTGAATAGCAGCCTCGCACCACTGTGCAAAGTGTAGGGAATAGGAACTAGATAGAGTGACGACCTGGTAAGGTGTAAGAATTCTATGGATGCAGGTGGTGCAGGTTTGTAGCATACCTTCTAGGAGGCTTATTTTAAGCAGAGGACTTTTGAAAGGCTGTAATGATGACGACGATGATGATATCAGTAAGATGCTGCTGGCCATCACCTGTTTGTATTTTCGTCTGTCGTCTCTTACGACACACATGGGATGATAGTGGGTATTAATATAAGTGTTACAGGCAGTTCGGACAACTATCTGCCTCTTTATACAATTGTTTACCTGCTTACACGTGCTTGCATATATGTTGATATGTCTTGCACTGTTAACAAACTCTATCGTATTCGGGATGTTTTATTGAACGTAACTATGATCTTAGTCGGTTTTTTGAACATGTATATTTATGTAAATATATGTGTGAATATATGTGTATATAAGTACACTTTATAAATGTATATTTTTATTTATGTTTTGCATCAACAGATTATTTATATTTATTGTTACCGTTAAATTAATTTGGTCAAGACAACCTAACTGCCCACGCTTTGTTCTACCCAAGGTTCGTAGGTAGAGAATGCCATATTGCATTAAACTCGCCTTTTGTACACGATTTTGGTGCAAGAAATAATAAATAAATCATAGGTTATTGAAAGATAGACCCATCTATGCGCTCTGTGTAACGTCTGGCCTGGAGCCTTTCTAAATTGAGTATACCATTTTTTTTGTTACCTTCTTTAAGTAAGATTTACTATTGGCTTGAGTGTTAAAAAATAGTACCTATGTGTGTCAATATAGTGTAGTGATGGCATAAGGGAATTCACCACTTTAAATCATTCTGTGCGAGGTGTAGAAACAGGAGATGGGCAACAGCATTTTCCTAATAACAACTAACAAAAAACTGCAGTAGCCTAACTGCCTGCCAAGCGTGGCAAATGCCCCTCTATAACGAAATCTATGTAGAAGGTCTATTTTCAGCAGTAGACTTTACGGTTTACTTAAAAAACCTGAGTGGAAAGTAAAAGGAATCTAAATATTTTAAGCATTAATTTAGGGTTAAAACGTTTAAGCAACTTTTCCATCATAATTAAACCATTATAAGAGCGCTGAATACAGCTCCAATTAGAGTTTCAAACTGATTGTTCGGAAATTGCGTAACCGCCGCAAATTAAATTCATTTTCAATGGAATTGTTTATACTTGCTTTAACAAATATTTATTCTGAAAGGTAACCAATATAAGTTCTTATTTTTTATTATGCATATAAATCTACTACTGGAAATTGGCCTACCCCATTATATGGCAGATTTTCTGTAATCGCTACGCTTGGTAGACCTTTGACGCTGCTCCGTCACCAGTCACAGTATTTTACGTCTGGCATTACGGGCTGCTTATATCGCGATCTGCCAGATGCTATAAATTCTTTCCAGAATTTTCATAAATAAGAAAAACAAAAATGTTAAATCAAAAATTATATCATAATATCTTCGGTAAACACTACAATATTTTTATCGAAGTGCCATTGTTTGATTCTTTTGTTATTCCTTCATTTTTTAATTTCGACATGTTTGGGATCTATGTCACACCACCAAATGTTCCCAGCAGGAAAACAGGTTTACAGCACGCATAAGAGTTGGGACTCGAAATGTTACGAGTAACATTAGTGCAAATATTTTAATTACGTCATTTGTATATCGTTTGGTATTAAGTGATATCATTAAAATAAATGCATTTTCTTTACTTTATTTCGTAGTTAAAGGCACTTAATTTTTTTTAATAAATACTATAGTAAGTGTCTATGAAAAGCTTTTTAAATGCCATTATAATTCTACTAGTCTAAAAGAAAAAAAAAAACACAAATGAAGTATGGAAGTATGGAAGTGTGTTCCATATCACTATCGATTAGAGGTATTTTAATTAAAGGTAGATTGTTGGAATGCACGTCATTAAAGAAATGAAATCACTGCGCAAAACTTTTAACTGATTTTATCGAGATTTATCTGCGTTTCTTTTTTTTCGAGTGCTTTGATGGTGACGGGGGACTTTGGCAAAGAAATCATTATATGAATGTAGTGTTCGTATATTTCGTTGTTTACTTTGTCCTTTCCTTGCGTTCAAACAAATGAAGGTTTGAGTTAATTTTATAAAATAAATAACTTGAACGGACGAAGAAGGATATAGCTACAATTTTTAATATCAAAAGTATTAAGTATACCGAAGGAATTGAATTGTTATAATTGGATTTTTCTAAGTTTGCAAGTGAAGTCGCTGATTGAAGCTAGTAAAAAAAAATGTTATACAATGTTTTTACTGTCTATAATGCCAAAGGGTTTTTCTGATTTGTAATCTATCTGAGTTGGTGTCATCCCGAGACTGACAAGATTGGTTTCAACCAACTCAAGGTTACCAATCAGTCTCTTACCACGTCTCTCCATCCGTGAATTTCTTTGTCTGAAGATGATTACAGGTATTCATAGATAACACTAGCCACTGACCTTCAGGTAAACTTGTGGCAGCGCTGGTACAACCCACAAGCGAAACGAACCGGAGACTAAAATCCCTCAGAAATACTTTGGTATATACAAAATACGCAAAAGCTACGTGTACAGACCGCGTTTTGTTTCAGGGCTTTCGTCAAGCTTTCGTTATCGTCTTTACGGACTGCTTCTAATGTTTCCCTAGAAAACATCGTCTACAGTCCTCACCTTCTGCAAGCAATCGCCAAGCTTTAAAAGTCTCATCGCAGCATTGGAATAATGCTTTCTGTTCCTTCAAGCTACTCTCTGTGCTACAGTGTTCGGCACTGCTTTGAGTCATTACTGCCTGCCTCAGCTTACGGCACCCTCGCAGGTTACTTGCTTTCTCGACTTACTGCAGACTACAGTAAGTCGAGAAGGCAAGTAACCTGCGAAGGTACCGTAAAGGCATCTCCTGGCACTTGCACCTTCGTCGAAAACTGGACTGCATCACTGACTTCCATTCTGCGCGAGATGGTGGTGTGGTAGTGCTGCCGTCTCACCACAGAAAACGAACCGAAGCCTAACTTCACGGTATTGAAGTTTCTGAATTACTTCGGTATATATTATTTTTCTTCCACGGCCAGAAACTTATTTATATTATATAAACGCCGGAATCACTGCAGAACTCGTAACAAAATAATGCTCTGCGAATAAGATAAATCAAAGAAAAGGCAATTCTAAAGTTGTAAAAAGAAACATTTGCTCAGAAAATAAAGCCAATAGGTGTTCAATATATCACTTGGCTAGACGCAACCCGACACGTGATCTATGTACGTGTACACGAGCGAAGGACTGCACAACAAAAAAGCTAACGAAATTTTTATGAAAATACAAGAAATCTCAACTACACGCGCTTTTATATTCGTGACTATGCATTTAACGATTAACTGATAATATTCTGTAATAGTATTCAAATTAATCGGAGTAATCGCAAATTGCGACAATGGTATGATATAACGGACCGTGATCATAATATCATGATATTTTACGAACTATTTTTTTTATTATTATTAGCCAGCACTTCTCTATTATTGCACTTAATGGTTCTCTATTATTGCACTTAATGGTTCTCTATTATTGCACTTAATGGTAAGTGGTGACGCAGCCGAAGATGGTAAAGTGCACTGAATTACCTTAACAAAAGCCAAATAATTCTCGCCTTGAAGACAACCACATTATAATCGGATGAAAAGAGAGATGCTGCCAAATTATGCCACACCTTTGCTGTACGCACTATGAACGATGAAGCAAGCCGCTTGGTCCAAATGCGTGGTATGACGACAACAAAGAGGTGGAGACCAGCCGAGCGTCTGGTGGTCCGGTGATGGAATGAAGAGGAAGGAATAATGTCATGCAATTCTTTCACTCACTCTCCAAAATAAAACCTTCTTCTTCATCAGCTTTTAAAATTCTACTGTTAAGACGATTGAAGTACCAGACGTCTCGTATCTTTAGGGCTTTTCCTCGTCACCGGTGTGAGTATTTGACGCCTGGCGTAAGGAGACGTTTATACCGTCATTCAAAGTCATAACATCTTTCTGAAATTTCCCATAGTTCCTTCTTACGACACCCACGACACGAAATGGGGTAAAGGATTCTGTTTAACCGCCTACACAAATTTATATTATATTTATCCAATAAACTGAATAAATTTTTCGTTTTATTGCTCCTCTATCCATTAATCCCACCACAATATCAAAGGTAAGCCGACAGAGGTTGCGATTACGGCATAAAGTTCACCTTTTTACCAAAACTATAAAGAATTATTAAAAAAGTGAGATAGCAGAGAACTCGTCACTCTCTTTGTCTGTATGTGTCGTGAGTGGCGACTATGGGAAATGCCAGAATGATGACTCCCTAAAATAGTAATAGAACTATCTCATATATACAAAATGTAAAATATTTAAACTGGAAACGGTGTCAAAGGTGCGATAATAGGTATATTGTTTCTTATCAGCCAGTTACAGTAAAAACATAAAATACCTAAATATTTACTTTGAGGGGAAAAAACTTCGTTTATCTGTCCGTCCGAAAGCATATTAAAACGATTTATCTGCAATCTTTATTTACATTACATTCAAATATAAACAATATTTATTTCCATAGTAAAAAAAAATTAAACTTAAAACTTTAATTATCATACAGTCCTACTTCCCGCAGTATCGTGCCAAGAACGCTGGCTGCTTTTCTTCGCTTAATGGCATACATAGCCTTTGAGCGAGAAAAGAACCAACCCTTATATCACCAGCAGCGACGACCAGTCGCGGATACACTTCCTTTAAGAACTTCAACGCACGTGGACTCCACGGACCAAAAACACTTATCTTGTTTGGATTGAATTATTATTCACACAGGTTTTTATATTCCAGTGATAATATTGTATTAAACTTAATTTTGTTCATGTCAATTGAAATTGCGTGCTCTAATACCCAAAGCTTAAGTATAGCAAAAGTTCCCTTTGGTTAATCAAGTCTTGAGATTTACGTGCAGGGTCAAAAGTCCTAAACACGGTTACTTCTAATATGAGAAGTCTAATTTTCCAACTTTTTATAATATTAACTTTGAGAGTAAAAAAAAATTGAATAAAAAACCAAAATAAATGAGTATTTAAAAAAGTATCAAAATAACAAGATGTTTTTTTTTTAAAGCATTAAAGAATACTAGTAACTATAACTTTCTTTAAGCTCTTTTAATGAGAACCTTTTCCTGAAATATTAATTAAGTATACAATTTAAATAATAGGTATTACAGGTAAGTCCTTATCGAAGTTAGTCTTAAATTTAGGAATGCCTTAATGGACCACACGTAAATTTTAAATCTTAATGAAATTTCTAGGAAATCACTATAACATTAAACAATTAACATACTTATTTAAATAATATGCAACAGTTCTCTAAGGAACAGTCTTTATTTTTTAGCTTCCGAAGTATTGGTAATATTTATAAATACTGCAGCAAATAAACAACATATTACTCACTTCTTTACTGGGGCGAAGTTTTATCGATTTGGGTTAATTGCAGAACAATATTTTGGCCTCCGAAAGATTACTCAAAACACAAGATGAAACAAATTGAACAAATGTTTCAAGAAGTATAATAATAACTATAAATTATAAATAAATGTCTTACAATGGTCCAGTGGTGAACCTTTAAGGATTGATAAGGAATAAAATTTGTATAATATGACAGTATTAAAAAAAAAGTAAAATTAATATTTTTTGTCGCAGAAATAAAATAAACACTGTAGTTTTTCAAATTTTTACTTGTGGATATACTCGCGTTAAATTAAAAATCGACGAACTTTATATTACTGAAATTAT
This sequence comes from Parnassius orleans, assembly GCA_029286625.1. Classification (NCBI taxonomy): domain Eukaryota; kingdom Metazoa; phylum Arthropoda; class Insecta; order Lepidoptera; family Papilionidae; genus Parnassius; species Parnassius orleans. The sequence goes on along the minus strand of JAGSMP010001283.1, from coordinate 11,119 downwards.
TACATTTAAAAGGCAAACTTAATCAAAAGCAAAAATATGTAAACGAAAAAAATAACATGGATGTTTCATTAAAGTTGCAATACGAAATATAAGAAATCAATTTATTGTAATGTTTATTACTTTTAAAGTCCAGAGGATTTGCCCTAATTGTGTCTTGTGGATCCTATCGCAAGCAAGACCAATATTACTGAATATTGCAACTGGATATCTGAGTGAACGGTCGATCAGGGTAGTCATAGATGGCTGTTCTTATGACCTAAAGCATATTAATGCCGGAGTTACTTAGGGATCTATTCTCTTTGCGACTTTTCTTGCTGCACATTAATGACCTACCTCTACCAGGTATTGTTGGGTATGCAGATGACAGCACAGTCACAGAGAGATTCATATCCGGTGTAAAAGACGGCGGGGTAGTAATACGTTCACTCAGAGCGGCCATGGTGGAGCGGATAAATGCAACCTTAAGTCTTGTCTCCAAATGGGGTGATGACAATCTGGTCACTTTCAACGCCGCCAAAACGCAGGCCTGTCTGATTGATCTGACTCCTACTTTCCGAGGTACATCTGTAGATGTTACTAATCATCGCGAGCTTCTCGGCATACAGTTGAGCGGTAACCTCAACCTTGGCGCTGACATTGAGTCGAAAGCACAAACTGCGGCCAAGAAACTGGGTATTTTAAACAAGATGAAGTGATACTTCACGTCTGGACAGCTTCTAACTTTATAAAAATCTCAAGTCCAAACATTCATGGAGTATTGTAGTCACCTTTGGGATGGCTCAGCAAATTATCAACTTGCCGCACTCGACTCAGTGCAACGCAGAGCCAAGAGGCTTATCGGCGACAAAAAGCTGGTGGAAACTAAGCTTTACAGCTTAGCTCACCGCCGCCAAGTTGCTTGTTTGTCGGTCTTCTACAGATTGTACTTCGGAGAGTGTGCCCATGAGCTGCATAAGCTCATACCGCCATCTCCAGTCTCCTATTGGAGTACCAGATGCACTGCAGGTTACCATCCACACTTGGTTGATATTCCGAATATTCGCACTAAGCGCTCATTTCATAATGCATGCATTTCATCGCAGTCATTTCATAATGCGCACAGCCAAGGATTGGAATGCCCTGCCGGCATCCGTATTTTCTGAGTGCATATAACCTTAACCTTTTCAAGGTGCGTGTTAACAGGCTTCTCCTGAGTAAACTTGCTCCATCATAGACCTCACTTTTGCCCTCGGGCCAGATGGAGGTTGTAGTGGGTATTTGTGTTATTGTAAACGTAGGTAGTTATGCCGCATAATAAATAAGTTGTTGTCTCACTAACGAATGTGTATTATTGCAAACACAAAATGGTGTCAGAAGTGGGATAGAAAGCATAGTAAATGTTTGAAATCGAGTACATCAATAGAATATTTTGCAACATATGTATAGTATAATATTTATGGGAAGTTGTGAACTTGCGGAATAATTCTATTCAGAGAATTTTATAACGAGTGTCTTGCAATTAACAATGGAGCATGCGTGGCCACTTAACGATTTACAGTTAGAAGGCGGACCCGTCAGCTGAGCTGATGATTGGAAGAGGTGGAGACAACAATTCGTATTATTTATGAAAGCTTCGGGTGTGCACTCGAAGACATCGGCAGTAAAAGCAAGTTTACTTATCAATTTAATTGGTTCAGAAATATTCGACATTTATCAAACTTTTACGTTCACTAAAGAAGATAATTGTGATGATGTGCAAACAATTTTGAGTAAATTTGATGAACTAAAATTAATATTACTTTGCTGAGATACAAGTTTTTTACTCGCAATCAAGAGGAAGGTGAAAACATACAGCAGTATGTTACTTCATTGCGGTTATTGAGTAAAAATTGTAAGTTTGCAACTTTAGAAGAAGAGCTGATCAAGGATCGAATTGTTTGTGGTGTGAACAGCACAATAATCCCAGATGTGAGGACCTAGACCTGGACAAAGCTGTGAAGTTGTGCAAGGCCGAAGAAATTTCGCAAGAGAATAGCCGTCAACTAAGTGCTAGTGGTGCTGGTGTGTGTGCTAGTGTAGTGCAGGTAGATAGTGTCAAACAAGGGAGAGGACGACGCGACCCTCGGCGCACAGGCACCGGGCGCGCCTCGCAGGGCACCGCGCTGCAAGCGCTGCGCTGCCCACGTTGTGTAGTCGAACATGTTTCATTTGTGGTAAACAAGGTCACTTCGCGCGGGTATGTAGGCAGAATTTAAATAATAAGGCCGATGTAATCCATGTATATGACATTGAACAAAATCAAGATGTCAAGCGTTCTTTTGATTGTGAATCGTTTTTTATATCTACCATAATTGGTCAAGAGGATTGTTCAGATAGTTGACATTAACTTTTGAGAAGGGTATCGAAAACTTTAAATTAGACACGGGGGCGGATATAAATGTTATATCTTTTGAAAGATTTTTGCAACTGGGTTTTGATTCCAATATGATAAAAAGTGATCGTATTAAATTAGAGTCGTATAGCGGTAATATTATATCAGTAAGAGGCGTTTGTTATCTACAACGTTTTATAAAATGTTGTCAAAGCGTGCTGGGGCGACAGTCGTGAGAATTTAGGTTAGTCAAGCGAGTTCATGAAATTAATATATCAGACTATGATGACTTATATAGCGGTATTGGGTGCCTTCCAGGAAAGTATCATATTGTTTTACTTTATTGCAATATGATATGATATTATGATACTGAAAGATTCCGTTAAGTTTACGTGAACGTCTAGCAGACGAGCTTAAAATATGGAAAGCCAAGGTATAATTCTAGTCGTCTATCCATTAGTTCTAGTCGCAAAGGACATGGAATTACGTGCTTAAACCCACGAGAACTTAACCGTGCAGTGCAGCGCGCATTTTCAATTGCTCACTGTGTCAGAGCATGCAGCGCGGCTACACGGAGCGCTTCTTTCGGACTTGGAGCCAACTCAGGTTTTCGGCTATACAACTGGATGAGCAGAGTGCAGACTTGTGTACATTTGCCACACCGTTCGTTCGATATCAATTTCTTCGCATACTGTTCGGTTTAATTGCTCTTCCGAAGTATTTCACGCGAAAAAGAGGCAGCTTTTAGAGGATTTAGAGGGTACAGACAGTTTTATAGATGATACAATTGTCTGGGGACGGAACAAACATGAACACGATAGGAGACTTATTGCATTGTTAAAAAGAGCTGGGGAAATTAATTTAAAATTTAATAAAAAGAAATGCAGAATAGCAGTTGAAGAAGTTACCTACTTGGGTCATATTTTTGATAAAAACGGTATGAGGTCTGACCCTAATAAAGTAAAAGCCATTTCTGAGATGCCTCAAACCTCGGACAGAAAAAGTTTGGAAATGTTTTTGGGAGCCGTTAATTATTTATCGAAATTTATTCCGTGTTATTCTGACCGCGCTCTTCCTTAACGAATTTGTTAAAAAAAGATAGTATTTGGCATTGGGAACTTAGTGAGCAGACGGCATTTGACAAATTAAAAGAATGTGTTTGCACAGCGCCAGTGTTAGCGTTGTACGACGTTTCACAGCCTGTCTTGTTATCCGTAGATGCGTCTCGCGATGCACTCGGTGCGGTGCTACTGCAGGGTGGTCGGCCGGTCGAATACGCCTCGCGAACTCTTGCAGATACACAACGCCGGTAAGCCCAAGTGGAAAAGGAGTTGTTGGCAATTGTGTTCGCCTGTGAACGATTTCACCCATACATTATTGCAAAAAATAATGTTGTCATAGAAACAGATCATAAACCTTCGGATAGTATTTTGAAAATGCCATTAATGTCCGTCCCAGCCCGCTTGCAACGTATGATACTCAGAATACAAGGCTATGCCTTAATTGTTAAGTATAAACTAGGAAAATGTATGTATATTTCAGATGCATTATCTCGCGTGCCGCTTCCCGACTTAGTATTAGATGATAAATTAGATAAAAAAATTCTGTATCAAGTAAAATTAATTGTAAACAGTATTCCAATTTCAAATAACAAGTTAACACTGATAAAAATGAAACGAAAAAGATTTTGATTTGTGTACTTTACTAAATTACATTAAATTAGGATGGCCTCATGATAAGTCTAACGTAATGGAAAATCTCAAGAAATATTGGTCTTTAAAAATGAGTTATATGTCGTAGATGACGTCATTTAGAGATAATGTTGTTTTAGTCCCTCATTCCCTGAGAACAGATATGATGAAAATTGTACACGGAGGACACTTAGGTATAGATCAGTGCAAGCGACGCGCAAGACAAGTAATATTTTGGCCAGGCATGTCACGTGACATAAAAATGTACGTGAAACGTTGTTCGGTGTGCAGGGAGAGCTCAAACGCACCTACTAAAGAACCCATGATTCCAGTAGAAATTCCTGATTTGACCTGGTTTAAGGTGGGGTCTGATTTATTTGAATATAGGAAGAAATATTATCTTATTTTAGTTGATTATTACTCCATTTTGTTGAAGTAAAAAAATTTGAAAATATTACATCACAAGTGGTTATACGCGGTATGAATGAAATATTTTCACGACACGGTATACCTGAAATACTTATAAGTGATAACGGCACTCAATATAGTAGTCGTGAGTTCAAACAGTTTAGTAGAGATCGGTACTTCACTCACATTACATTCTCACCAAACTATCCACAGGCTAATGGAAAAGTGAACGTGCGGTGCAAACAGTTAAGTCTTCCTTACTTAAAGCTCATAAGAGGAATAGTGACTTTGAACTTGCTTTATTGAATTACAGAAATACTCCGAGACATGGTTTGGACTCTCCCGCGCAATTATTAATGGGTCGCAGATTACGTTGTAAATTAACCCGTCTCAGTTTAAAACAATGCTGCATAAAATAGCAGCAGTCATAAATGTACTATAATAAACATTGTTTGTAGAACGTTGCCTAAACTAAATATCGGCGACGAAGTAATATGTATGGATGGTAAGAAAAGGACCCGCGCTATTGTAATTGGTCAAGGTGATACACCTCGTTCATATGTCTCGAGTCCGACGCAATAGGCATCATTTAATTAAGTCTTACATAAGTCAAGATCCTAAACATATTAAAACAGATATGCACATCACTGTAAACGGAGGGATTGGCAATTTTGTGGGAGAAAAATGCAAAAATCACAACAAAGCTCTGATAAGGTGAGTCAGCGTAACGAGAATTCTACTTTAAACGAAAATAAAATTGCTAAAAATATGTTTAAAGATAATAATAATGAGGCATCCACATCATGGCCACACTCTCTCACGCGTATTTGGGCACGACGACTCAACATAAAAATTGATTAATTTGTTTTAAATATTTTATTATTAAGTTAGTACTATTATAAGAAATTTTGTTTATTTTTAGTTATTTTTTTAATACCTTTATCTTTATTAATAAGGGGAGATGATGTGGGTATTTATGTTATTGTAAACGTAAGTAGTTATGCCGCATAATAAATTAGTTGTTGTCTAGCTAACGAATGTGTATAATTGCAAACACAACAGAGGTTAAGAGTAAGCCCATTTTTAATTTAAAAAAAAAAAACATATTTTCAAGAATGTTTGTTACCCCCAGCCTGTTAGCTGTTAGGCTACACGGCTCTTACAGCTTCATCGTTCTCAGGGAGGTCTCAGGAGCTTTAAAATGGGGATGGAGATTATCTATTTTGGTAAAATCTATAATCTTGGGGTGGATAGTATTGTGTTTTGTGATCACACAACATGACATGGATGAGTTATCTAACCGCCGTCCGAACAAGGGTGGCGGGCCTCGGCTCTGACGGCTAATTCGTATCGTTCGATGTTCTGGGCGGTGAGAACCACCCAAGGACCCGGGTGTACGGTGTGTACGCGGTGTGGAGGGGTGTGCGGCGCGCCCGTCTGCAGACTCGCTTCGTCCCATCCGTCGTCCTAACTGTGCTTGTGACACTAGATGAGTGTGTAGTGTTGGTGTGTGATGGCCCGGCGACATTTGTGTTGTCGGAGTCTAGCGAAAACGGGTTTTCAATTAAAACGTTACGAGACCTCCAGAGGGAGGCCGGGACGTTTGGAGTCGAAACGTAGGTGACTGCGCTTACCACTAACGGGTTGGGATGTTTTTCGGCGCCCTCAAGTAGCGCTGAGACATTTCCTTGAAATATTCTGAGATCGTCGGAAGTTGGCAATCTCTGTGAAGATCGGAGTTTTGCTGGTACCAACGGGCTCCGGGCGCTTTTCAAATGAAGCTATTTTAGACAACTTGGAGGCTGTGCAAACTAGTTTCAGACGCGTGGGCGAATGCTACGCTAGCGTTTTACATGACAGGTCTTATGCATGTTTTGTGGGGATGGAGCTTGTGTCTTAAGGACAGTTTGCACTTGCTGTTAACTAGCGGGTGGAGCCGACTAGCAATGAATTTGGCACGGTTTCGGACATTGCGAATATGTTTCGCGAAGGTCATGCCGTGCTCGAATGTGATGACTAGGTATTTATCCGTTGATTGCCAGGAGATCTGGCGGCCGTAAAGGGTGATCGTGTTTAACGATTTTTTTTGGGATTTAATTGACGGTTGAAAGCCGTGTGCCTTTGAAAGTATATTGCTATACTTTTTTCAGGATTCACTTTGATACTTCATAAGCGAAACCAATCGCCTAAGCGGTTGACAGCTGTTTGGAGCATCTGGGCGAGTATTTTTTTGTTGTGATGGGCGAAGTAAAGTGCCGTGTCATCGGCGAAGAGGGCAGTATTAACTACTGGGTCCTTCGAGATGTCACTCGTGAAGAGTGTAAAGAGGAGTGAGGAGAGAACTGAGCTCTAAGGGACTTCAGCCTTGAGGTGGCGTGTCGAGTATCGAGTTCCCTATATTCGATAGCGAAAGTGGCGGCAAGGAAGGCTCTGATAATGTGAGTGAGCCTATCAGGCACGTTGAGTTTATACACCTTGTAAAGTAAGCTGTCGTGCCAAACTTTGTCAGACGCTTTTGTGACATTGACTCGTAAAGTTTCCCCAGTGTACTGAGGAGACTGATTGGTCTATAACTGGAGGCCAAGTTGCGCGGATTCCCAGGTTTCGGGGACTCCTATTACGTCTGCCTCTTTCCAGGCATCCTGGAAGGAGCAGCTGGAAAGAAGAGATTAAAAAATGCCTACAAGGAGATATACGAGCGGCACGGAGAGCGATTTCAGCACCCTAATGCTAATGCCATCGTGGCCAGGTGCTGATTTTGTTTGAGACTTTTGATGATTTCTGTGACTTCGTCAACAATCACAAGATCTTAGAGGTCGCCCGTGGGTGGTATTGCAGACTCACGCTCGACCTCCGCTTCGACCTCTAGGAGGTGAGCAGGATCAGTGGGTTCGTTGAAGGGAGTGCATTGACTCTCTAAACTGTCCGCGAGGAATTCGGCCTTCTCAGAGTCGCCTTTTCAGATAGGTGGCATAGGTAAGGATTGTTCTGCTTTCAGAGCTCGGGTCAACTGCCAGAAGGCAGTTTGAGATGGCTCGATATCCTCCAGCAGATTATCCCACTTGTCGTGTCTAAATTTGGTAAGGCGCTGTATCACCTCATTTCGGAGGCTGCGTAGTCGAAATTTGTTGTGTATTGTACGATAGTGATCGTATCATCTTAGGGCCGCATTCTTTGCTCTGATCAGCTTTCGAATATCACTCGGGAAGCTTCAAGTGTCAATTGCTCGACACACGAACCTTAAGAGAGCATTTTTCAACTGTAGAGGTGAGGAGCAGTCAGTGGTGCCGTGGTCACCTAGGCACTTGACGCAACTATGCCTGGCGTAACAGTTTCTGGCCGAGTGGCCGTAAAGTTGGCATCGGTTGCACTGGCCAACGATGTGCCTGTTTCGGGGGGCTTCAACTGCAATCCCCGTTAGGTTTCAGATGCGCCGAACATTAAAAATCTCCTTGCCTTCCGGAGACAAGTCCAGAGTGACAAGGCACAAATCTAAGAACCGCTTTTTGTCGGTCTGATGATGCATCCTATGCACTTCCCGGACCGGGAGATTTTGGGCCTTGAGGTCATCTAGGATGTGTACGGTCTCTAGCTCTTCAGGAGTCCACGGACGACCACACGAAGATTACGCTCCTCTGGGAGGCGTAGGTGGAAATTGACTTGTTGTTACCCCGTCTGCTAAATTGTGCGGGTTTCTTTTAATTAAATTTATAGTACCTATAACATGGGATTATAGATGTATTGTAAAATCTAAAAGTGAAAATAAAATAAAATAGGGAGAGTTTGTGAGAAGAAGCGGCAGGAAACTCACAAGTAGACAATTTTTCTCGTAACAGTTACAATTTAACTTTTTGTAAGTTATTTTAAATCTACTAATTTTTTATATAACTTAAGTGATAAACGAACTTACCATCCACCTGATGTAAAGTGGACAATGCAGGCAGTAGTCACTTACCATCAGGTGAGCCGTATGCTCGTTTGTCCCCTTTCATATATAAAAAATAGTCCATAAACACCTGCAGCCAACTTCAAACAAAGAAGAATAAAGATGCGCCGTCATCTCTGAGGGCTAAGATGGAATGCCTCAAAGCCTGTAATTATACTGGCTGTCTATACCTTTCAGGCCGGAACATGGCACTATTATTTGGGTGGTACCTGCTAAGACGAACTCCTAGGCAGAAAAGAAGTCCTAGCACCTAGTAAATAAACTACTAGGTACATGTATTTTAAATTACATTTCCTAAGGTAGCGTGGCCGAGCGGTCTAAGGCGCTGGTTTAAGGCACCAGTCTCTTCGGGGGCGTGGGTTCGAATCCCACCGCTGCCAGTATAATTTTTGTTTAAGATTTATATTTTATAAAAGTAACACAATTAAATAAATTATAAGATATAATAAAATTTAATTAATAACATTTTAATATCAATGACAGAATATTCCGTAAACTTTGTTAGAAAATTTCACAATAAATACATAAAAATAATTCATGCTTTTTCTAATCAAATTTTCCTACATAGCAGACCTGACCAGTATTTTACCATAGAAAGGTCAAATCAGCAATTATGCTGGAAATACTGTTCTGACCACTCGGAACTTTGCCTAATAGAGATGGTTCTCTTTTGCACCTAATGATGTAAAATCATTTTTACGCTTCATAGCAAACATGAATAACAACTGATGCACTACAAAATCGAGACTACCTCAATAGCTTGCTGAAGGCATTATAAAAAAGACAGTATATAAGCAATTATACGTGGTAGGGCCGTGCTACAGCTATACCATACTAATATTGGAAGGACTGCGCTCTCACTGAATATCAGCTTAAAATAGCAGCTTAAGGCTGCTGTGTATGGTGAGTGTGAATGGCATTCCATTTTAGTTCTCAGGGGTGACAACGCATCTTAATACTTGAACAAGGGTAGATGTAGATGTTTATGGGCTGCAGCATTCACTTACCATCAAGTGGACTATGTGCTCATTTGTCATCTTTATTCTAAAAAAAAAAGCTATGAAAAATCTTCGGGTGGTAGTAAAGTCAAATAGCATGAAATAGACTTCTTTATCACAAGTTTACTTAACCCAAAAATATGTTTGATTTTTTCGTCAGTAGTTCCCTAAGATATACACGCAAATTTTATATTATACTAGCTGGTACCCGGCGCGTTGCTGCCGCAGAAGATTTAATTGTGGCAATATTGTTTTAAATTTACAAGAATTATATTGTTTAATTACCAATGATAAATACATTCATTGAAATTGAATGATATATAACTTTCAAATAAATTTGTTGGTACGACACTCGCAACATCTACTGCAAGTTAATTGTAATATGCCTATAACCTTCGCGCAAGTGCAAGCAGTAAATCGACAAAGTTTTAACGAACAAACAAACATAATTTTTATATATTAGATTACTTTTTATATTTTACATTAACTTGTTATAATATTCATTCATTACGCCTATCACAAGTCCACTGCTGAACATAGACCTCCCTTATAGATTGCCTAATAGAGAGGATATTTGCCATAGCTGCCATGCTTAACAATTTTTATAGGATAAGGGTGACAAACGAGCACACAGTCCACCTGATGGTAAGTGGTTGCTGTGGCCCATAGACAGCTGCATCTATCCTCGATTACGAATCAAAATGCAGATGCGTTGTCACCCGTGATGACTAAGATGGAATGCCTCGTTTCCAGTAAAAAGGTTTTTTATTATTTTGATTTGTTATCAGTAAGATGCTGCTGCCCATCTCCTGTTTCAATTCCCTCTGTCGCTTCTTACGACACCCGCGAGATGTTTAGTAGTTTACTGTTTTGATTCTATCTGTGAGAAATTGTAGCTGGCTCTCTTCCTGTATTTATTTTATCTTACCCTATTATCTTAGTTGTAAGTTTTCATTAACAATAAAATAAAGTAAAACATTGTAACAGAACTCGAAATAAAACTAAGTTATTTTCTAGTTTGTTAATTTTTTAAGTTCGCATATTTCATAAAATTGAAAAGCCGTGTTTATTTTAGTTTTATTTCATTATGGTTTTTAATTTTTAGTTTGTCTTATTTGTTCATCAGATAAAAGTTATCCATCTATTAAATTATAAGCTGACAAAAAAAAGTGACACAAATGAACTACTTTATTCAAACAACTGTAATTTTTAATTTGTTAATGTTGTAATATATCATAACAATAACTTTTATCTGACGTTTGACAAATCTGTCTTTAATAAATTATTTCTATCCATAGATACCCACTACTCCATATAACTGTGTTGTGGCGGTGTAAGAATATCCACTACTCCATATTATCCCATGGGTGTAGTATCAGACGACAGAGGGAAATCAGGAGATTGGCAGAAGCAAGAGCTCTATGGCAAATATCCCCCTTATGAGGCAATCTATGAGGAGGCCTATGTTCAACAGTAGACTTTGATAGGCTGTAAAATATAAATCAATGAAAGAGGTATTGATAAGCTTGCTTTTATCAGCCAAGATAATTTACTTAGATTTTTAAAACTTGAACATAGAGTCTTAAAACATTTAAGGTAAAAAGTACAAAATGTCAATCACATATGTGTATATATATATATATATATATATATATTATAGAGAGGAGCAAACGAGCATACGGCTCACCTGATGGTAAGTGACTACCGCCGCCCATGAACAACTGCA